>CAJQUW010005232.1:262500-484464 GCA_907163375.1 Prostheceraeus crozeri
ACGTGCTAATATAAGAAAACGAATTGATTCGGAAGACCGGTTTCGTATTTAAACTTTATCAATTCCGCGTACAAGTCCGATGAAATGACTGTTACACAACGTTTTATAGTTCAATGTTAAATCATCTCAAGATTGATCGCAGATTTCTATGTGTTCGATACGCTGCTTGGGTTCTGACGTCAGGCATCATCTTTCGACACAGATTGATCACTCGCTGGCTGCAAAGGCTGTGAGGTATGACGAGATTGATCGGTTTGGTGTTGTTCACAATCTTGTTCATGCCTGTTGGTGCAACGGTATGTAGCCGTTTGATCCATATTGTTTCTTTATTGTTCAGCTTATCTTCATTGTTGCATCGTTCTATTGTAGAGAAGGAGAAGCTATCTGTGCCACAGATGCTGAAATGTTCTGTACAGAAGAATGACGTCCGGCATAGATATTGTCTAAATGTTCTTTGATCCTGGATCGAACTTCACGACTAGTTTGGCCGACATATCTCATTTTGCACTTTTTGCATACGATCAGATAAATTACTTGCACTGACATGCACGATAGTTTATGTAAAATCAGATAACAGTTATTGTCTTACAGAATGAATTTCAGAGGCAAAAGGACACACTTCGCAGTCGGCAACGGAACATGGGAAGAAACCTGGCCTCCAGTCTTCATAAGTGAGTTGTGTAAGTCGGAATATCGTTTTTGTAGCGTTACGAATTTGTGTTCTCGTGTAGCCTTTCTTTCTCCAAAATGGCTGGACTATTCTTTTGGTGTTCTGAAAGTCCTTGTAATTTGAGCTCCGAATACACCATCTATATAATTCACATTGCACGATGTTTTTAAAAACGTGTCGTGGGTGATATGAAGTGGGAGGAATAATACTATGAGAGTCAGTCGCCTTAAAACCGATTCGATGACCTAACCTCTGGCCGTTTGTATAGATTTCCAAATCTAAAAAGTTTATGGCACTTTTTGAATGTGACAAGGTCAAAGAGATGGACGGATGAAAATTATTAACAACTTTAAAAATGAAAAAAGTTCGTGAGAGAGAGAGAGAGAGAGAGAGAGAGAGAGAGAGAGAACTATGAACTATGGACTATGAAAATTTATATTGAAAAACCAAATACAGGATTTCCATGCTTCTTACAAAGATATGTTTAAGTTATCGGAAAACACAAAACACGGTTACAGAAGGATCTTTGAAATTTTATAGTATTTGTCATTGGTCTTGAAAATTTGTAGTTATGACGTGTTTGATACTTTTTCTATTTTGGTCTAGGACAGCACGTAGAGGATGAATGGTATTCTTCATTATGGATTTTCCAATTCTTGTATCTTCTCCTGCTAGAAGGTTTCTCGCAGAATACTGACAAGTTGCAAAATGGTGGCGGAAACAGCTGTCTAAAAATTTATCAACTCGAGTGATGGCTCCATCATCACTTCCATATACAGAAATTCCATACCGGATTCTGAACAGAATAATGGAGTCAAACATCCGATTGACATGCTTTTGGGGCACGTTTTGTAAGCGGAGATCCTTCAAGACATACAGAGATGATTTTAAGTGTCCTATTAACTCATGCACATTATTAGTAAAATTGCAATTTGCTTGGAATTTTATCCCAAGAATATTCATGCTATTAGTGTTAGCTATAGACACATCATTGCATTGGCAGTCATTCAAATAATTCAATGAAAATCGCATTTGCTTGCTTTTTGCCATATTTATCTTGAAGAAGTTAATTTCTGACCAATTTAGTATGTTGTTGAATTCACTCTGTAGATGGCTTTGTTGTTGATTATCTGGATTTTTGTAGCATGGCACAATAATGGTACTATCATCCGAACATTTTATGATTTTAGTAATATCATGCTTGGCACGAAGATCGTCTGTCATGATGGAGAATATGTTAGGGCCACCAACCGTTCCTTGAGAACAGCCCAAATTGATTGGCTGAAATGAATAGAACTTATTATTCCAATGCAAGCGCTGAAACCTGTTTGTGTTGAAGTCAAAAAGCCAATTTCGAATAGTTTCACTTTCGATGAAAGAAGGAAATTTATCGAATACCAGTTCCTGTCTTACCCTATCAAAAGCCTTTGAAAAATCGATTGTAATGACGTGAACACCAGTTATGTCTGGTTTATCGAGATATTCTAAAACATAATATTGAATAGCAAGAAGACAGTCGATTGTCGACAGCTTCGGCTTGTAAGCAAATTGTAGCGGGTCTCCAATTGCAGCAATGTTTGGCAAAATAAATTTGCGATGAACACATCTTTCGAATAGTCGGCTCGATACAGAAGTCACCGAAATTCCCCGAATATCTTCAACACACTTTGTATTAGGTACTTTTGGAATGGCGGTGATATTAGCGTACTTGTAGATTCGGGGGAATTTACCGGCTTTAAGCGAAAGGGTCCAGGCATGAAGATACAGCGGTGATAAGATATCCCAATATTCCTTAAATACAAAGTATGGTATGTCTGATGGACCACTTGAAGTATTTTTGCAACTTTTCATAGTATTTATTACATCGTGTATATTGAGCAAATAGCAGGGACGATTACTTGAGGCAGTATTGAGAAACGTCAATGAGGTAGCAGAGTCTGAAATGTTGTCATTCTTCTTTGGTTCCTCAGTCGAATCTCTTGTGCAGCGCTTAGCTAGATCCATATTTAGAGTCTCACAATCGAACTTATCAATCATTATCTGATTTGATGAATATTTCTTATTTGTTGAGAAATCAACAGCCTTCCACCAATGTTTTGAATTGGAAGTCTCCAGATATTCTAATTTCTTCTGTAATATTTTGTCTGATATATTTTCCACTTGCTGAATATCACCTCTGCGAGATGAGATTCATATCTCTCTCTCTCTCTCTCTCTCTCTCGAGAGAATTTTGCTCGAAATATGTCTTTAAGGTGCCGTCGCATGCCAAACCGATGAGTTGTTCTTACAAGATTGGTGATAGAGTAGGGCAGGCACTGTGAATGAACGGATCACGAACCCATAACAAAGTTGGGGCCTCCAAAATGTTCGTGTAGTACTTCTTCAGTTTCCTCAGTTGCTGTTGCAGAAGATTAAGATGATTCCTGCAGCGATACGGAGTGGAGTCGGAGTCCTATCAAATGAGAAGACTCCGGACTCCGGCCTATAACAAGACCCGAAGTATAATACAAACAAATTATTCATCCTTGTGCATAGCTGTCACTGTCTTGATGTCATTTTTCTCCGTCAAACAAAAGTACAGAGACAGCAGTGCATGAAAAGCTTGCAATAGTTGAGGGAGTGAGCCGTGATAGTGAGAAAAGGATTGTCTTTTCACTCGGTGATGTAGTAAAGAAAGTAAGAGAAGATAGAAAAGAGAAGACAATTAAGCCTTCGTAGTCTCGATCACACTTACGCACCAAAGGTCACATCAGAGACAAAAATGAAATCCTAGTTTGTTTGAGAACATTTCCACTCACCCAAACGTTAATCGTGTGTGATGGCTCCTCCAAAGCGCATATTAAATCGAAAGCGCACTCATATTTTTTGAAGAATGATTGGGATTTTCCTGCCTGGTAGAAACTGGAGAAAAACCGTGTGAAGCACGTGCACATCAACAAGATGGGAGGAGCCGAGTCGCATGCATCCAACTTACAGCGACATTTGACAAGCGATCATCGAAAATGATTGATAATTGATGCAGCAATAATTACCAAAGATAATTCAGGTAAGCCTATAATGATCTATGATGTAGGTTACCAGTTTTTTTTAAAAAACTAGGCTATATATACTTGCCACCTGGAGTCGGAGTCCTATCAAAATGATAGGATTCCGCATCCCTGAATTCCTTATGATCCGCTTCTCGTTTTCTGCAACTGAAGCCTCAGTCTCCATTAGGAGTGCAGACATGCTTTTAAACGAGCGTAATTATCAACCAACCATTTGACGTTCTTCGTTAGAGCTTGCACCTTGTCACGGACGACGAAAAATCGACACATTGGTACCTTGAAGAAAACGTTGAAATCATTTAAACGAGCAAAATTTCAGCCAGAAGGCCCAGTTGTAACAGCCATTTGCTGTCAGCAAAGCAGAGCTCGTACTCACGCTCACACGGTGAGCGAAATCTGTGCACTTCCTTCAGTATCTCGAAAAGCCGAGTAAGGACGCGACCTCTGCAGACCCAGCGCACTTCACTATGCAGAATATCGAGCTTCAGTAGTCACAAAATGTGAGTAACGTTAATTAGGACATACGTACACGGAGAAAAATATTGACACAAGTTGAAGTTGCTATCGTTTTTGGGTTACAGTTAAAAATGCTTTAGTTGCGTAATAGCACTATTATCATCATTATCATCATTTTATTATTATTTATAATAAAAATACCAAAAAAGTGACATGTGAGAAAATAAAAATATATCTGTCTTCATAAATATAGCATATAGAGGCCTACTTGTTGAGGTTTGCTTTTATTGGTCGTCTACATGTATATCCATTGTCATTCTTCCGAATAAAACAGCTGGCACGCTTTGGGATGCTTGTATTTGAAAGTGGTACGCCAAGTAAAAAGTGTGAAGACCACTGGTTTAAAGGGTATCAGGCCTTATATAAAACGGTCATCATGCTTCTTCGCTCGAAATCCTGACATCGTTTTTTGTCTGCTTGTTGCATACAAATTGATAACAATAAGATCTCTGGAATGGAAGTATAGCTTCACGCAATACACAAAAGTGGCACATAAATCGTACGCTTTTTCACTTAGATGGAATTGTCAATGGCTGAATCATTCAATTAGAATCAGTCACATGTGCAATTCAGCGCTATTCATTGGTTCTTCATGCCCCAACTTAGTTCCCTCGGCTGTGCCGCGACCTTCAGTCAATTTTCAGTCTGGTCAACTACAGATAAATAATCTACATGTATTGCTATGCTTTGCTGTGTGATGCGGTTGTCAATAGTCACAGATGCTACTTTGCACAAGGCGTGTTTATTGTTGAATCGGTTGGTTTTTGTTCGATAGCTGTGGTATTATGTCAGCCACAGAATTAGATCGTTTAATCGAAGAAGAGGCGAACTGTCTAATTCTGTGATGTCAGCAGATTAGACCGGGAGCTGAGGGGGTTTGGGTGCAACGAAAAGGCGCCCAAGGTTTGACAACATTTAATGATAGGTGATAGTCACCTAGTACAGGAACCGATCGTCTGCCGGGGCGCAACGATTGCGTTCTCCCCCATATTAACAATATAAGCCCCCCAAAATTTTGTACTAGATGCAACATTCTGGCGCCCGCGAAATTCAAATTGGATCTTGTTCCCTGGTATCCAAGGGGTAGGGAAACCGCAATGACAGACGATTTATCGATTGCGTTCCCCCCGGCAGACGCCCCCCAAGGGCCCCCAAAATTTTGTACTAGATGCAACATTCTTGCGCCCGCGAAATTCAAATTGGATCTTGTTCCCTGGTATCCAAGGGGTACGGAAACCGCAATGACAGACGATTTATCGATTGCGTTCCCCCCGGCAGACGCCCCCCAAGGGCCCCCAAATTTTGTACTAGATGCAACATTCTGGCGCCCGCGAAATTCAAATTGGATCTTGTTCCCTGGTATCCAAGGGGTAGGGAAACCGCAATGACAGACGATTTATCGATTGCGTTCCCCCCGGCAGACGCCAAGAAAACAAATATTTTGTTTTGATGACCGCGTCGCTATTCGAGCGGCACCAAGTATGCTATTATGATCTGTGTATTTGAATAACGCATTATTCTAATTTTCATCGTTATTTACAATGGACCTATGATTTTAGTTTCAGGATTCGGGATTCCTTTTTCTGCCGCATCATCCATACTTTTGAATTGAGAGAAAAGACTGAACCGCCAATAAAGTGATACAATCGACATTGAATCCTGCCTCGATCCTTGAACTTTTGACTTTAATGACTTCTTGTAAGTGGGTTCGACCACACGACTTGTGTATAAGAAGTATCGAAGCTTTCAGCCGCAAGACAGTTACGGAATTTTAACAGTTTTACGTGTATATTTATTACTTCTCGACGTTTTGTGTTGAATAAATGAAATAAAATTATGAGAAGCGCCACTATGATCTTCTATATTTTGTTCATGTACTTACCAGTATTATACAATTTGCTTGTCTTATTCAGTACAAGCAATATATACGCTATGGTATTGGACAACCCTTACTGTAAATCACAGTAAATTTGCAGTTTTCAGTTTGACGAAGTTTCAATCGGAATTTCATGAGCCGAAAATTACGACAGTACATGTAGGTTTGATTTAAGACATGGATTCTATACCGGTTGGATAATGACATATCACTAGTATGATGTCAGATCATTTTGTTGTAAATATATGTTACGGTTACGGATCGCTTTTCAACCCCTCCCCCAAGAAAGGTTTAAATGTGTGTAATCGCCTTTTTAACATAGTCATCCCCGCGCCCTATAGGCGAAAGGTATTGTATCTAGTATACATATTGTATCGTAGATTACGTATTAAACGGCTACGAACTGATAATGATTGTACGTCAGCATAGTTTAATCATGAACACTAATTCTTGATTCAAGGAATTTTATTATAGTGACATTATGACAAAATTCCTTCAAGGCCACTGTACATGATAGCGGGTCAGTTGACATAGAAACAGGAAGATGAAGTGGATAGATACAAGGATAAGTGGAAGATGAAAGCGCAAGGGATTAAATGCGGTACAAGAGGAAAGTTTTCAGTTGCTTTTTGAAAGTAGCTCGGTCTTCAATAGATCGCAGGGATGGGGGCAGGGAGTTCCAGACATCTCCGGCAGTGGAGGGAAAGGATCGACCTCCCAGTGTTGGGTGGCGGGTGAATTCTAATGTATTTTGACGAGTAACATTTGATTTTTTATGATTTTAAACATTAAGTACTGAAACTGAAATGAATGAGATTGCTAAATGAAACAAAATGTATTAAAAAATTTAGCTGTGGGATATGATTAATATCCGTTAGCATATCCCTGTGAATTTTAAGTTTTGCTTTCATCATATTATGCAAATGATATTTATCATATCCGTGTACATAGTGTACAATCATACAGTCCTAATCATGTGTGATTATGTTCTCTTTCATTTTTGCAACTTATGCGTGTATTCTAGATAGTAGATAATAATTTATTATTATTGAGAGGAAATCTACTTAGATAGAAACGTCCATGCATCATGTGATGATATAGATGTATTTCCAATAAAGAAATTTCGCTTTTCATAAATATACATAATCTTTTTTAGAATGGTGATATGGAAGAGCTCAGAGAGAATAAAGGTGGAGGAAGTGAACAGTCCTGTGCATTGCCGCACATTACAAGCAGCAGCATGCCGATAATCCCTGAGAATGAGAATGACACAGAATCCGAGTCGTTGCCTTCTGTTGTAGAATGTATCATCTGCAAAGAATCGAGCAAAGACAAAGTAAGACTGTTCTCAGAAAGTATGTGGAACACCATTCTTCAGGCAGCTAGATTGAGAAGTCTATTGAAAAGTGATATCATGAACGCTGTAACTGAGACTCTTTGTACTTATGATACTCATTCAAATGCTGCTTCAAATTATCATTTCGGTTACCACACGAAATGCTATAGAAGATATACTGCCGTTAAAAGAAAACCAGAAGAACAGGAAGAAAATGAAAAGCAACCGAGTGTACGAGTAACAACAAGAAGCAATGATTCCGAAGCATATCCAAAAACTGATTCAAAAGGGCTCTTGGTATCTCATGAATGCATCTTCTGTGGGAAATCGCGCAAGGTCAGAAACAGAGTTCAAGAAAAACTGAGCATGATATTGACTAAAGAAGCTGTAGAATCTACACGACAAGCCATACTACAAAAGCAAGATACTCGACTTATGCCATTGATAGAATGTGGCGGAGATTTAATTGCGAAAGAGGCGAGGTATCACAAAACGTGCAAAAAGGAGTACCTCAAGGATTGTAGACCGATTGATAATGTTGTGTCAGCTGAGACATCTCGATTCATTCATGCCAAGACTTTTGATTCTTTGAAGTCATACATACAAGCAGAAGTAATCGACAAAGCTCGAAGTGTATTGTTGACAACTCTCATGACTCTTTACCGAAATGAATACGTTTGTTCAGGAGGATCTTTGACGGATCTTGAGAATTACAGAACATATTCATTATCAAGCAAGATCAAATCAGAGTTCGGTGATCAAATAGAGATTCAGCTACTGAATCAACGTCAAGGAAATGTTGTATACAGCTCAACAATTCCTCTAAATGTTGCCAAAGCGATATTACAAGAAAATCTGGAGTCAGATGAGGCTGCGGAACAGATTCAATCAGCTGCTCTTCTACTGCGATCTGCGATTCTGAATATGCCGAAGACATCATCACCAATGAATACCTCTACCCACTCATTGAAAAGCGTTTCTCCAGAAATACCGAATCAAGTTGATATATTTTTCAGAACTTTGTTTCAAGGCCTGAAGCCTTCCAATTAGACAGAGAATATGGAAAGAAGAATAACTGCTTCTGCATCTGATGCCATTTTCAATACTTCTCGAGGTTCGGTAGTGCCATGGAAACAAACAAGTTTGGGTTTGACATTGAGTACATTGTCCGGCTCGAAAGTCATCCTGCAAATATTGAACCGACTCGGCCATTCAATAAATTATAACCAAGTAAAAGAGATTGAAACGGAGTTCGCGTACACATGTGCGAATACAAGTCGTCAAACACCTCAAGAACTTCATTTGGAAAGAGGTCTCGCTACAGGAGTGGCGTGGGATAACTTCGATGCAAACATCGAAACCGTCGATGGCAAAGGTACCTTCCATTGTACTGTGGGGATTTGTTATCAAAATAAAACCTCCGAATCCCAGGCTCAGACAAATCCAGTCGAAGGTCAAGAAAAAAGACGAAAAAGTTTTCAAGCAACAGAAAAGGAGATTCCACCGTACAGGAGATCAATCAAAACTGCAAAATTCGATCTATCCACCCTTGAACCTGACAGCATTGTTGAGAGGATTCCCCCAACAATTGACTTCTGGTGGCTCATTCTATCTCAGCTGAAATGTATTCCTCTTTTCAACGGCTTCTACGCAGATTTCGTACACGACGATTTACCGCAGCAGGTAATCTCCTATATGGAGCCAATGATTGCGTCGCCCACCCAAAACAGTGTTGTCAGAGAAACAATGATCCGAACGTTGAACATCGCTGACGAACTGAAAGAAGATTTTGCAATTGTAACATATGATCTTGCAGTGGCGTCAAAGGCTTACTGCATACAACACCTGGAAGCCCCGAAGTTTGACAGAATACTCATTCTACTTGGCAACTTCCATATTGAATTGGCCTTCTTCGGCGCCATTGGAACATTCGTACAGGAATCTGGAATTGAGTTCATTTTGTCAGACGCAGGTGTTCTTGCCGACGGATCTCTCAACGGATTCATCAAAGGACGATTCTATAATCGTTGTACGCGTATTCACCAGATATTGGCATCCGTTTTGGAAAGGCTCTTATATCAACGATTCGTCAGTGCGTTGGAAGAGGATTCTCAAGAAATGATATCATCCATTTTGACCGATGCCCCCTCTGATCCAGCTCAATTGGAAGATTACCTTGATCAGTATGACGATTTCATGCAGCACTTGTCCAGTTATGAACTTTTTTTGCTTGTGCTCTGAGTGGAGAATATGGATCGACTGCATCTTACTGGACCATTTACATATATTTGATCAATCGAGTCTTGAGGGACCTCCAGCGAGCAGTCAGAACGAACGATTTGGACTTGTATATCGCCATTTTGCCGAAGGTAGTCGATGTATTCTTCGCACTCAATCGACCGAATTATGCGAGATGGGGGACATTATTCCTAGAGAAATTGAAACGTATGCCGGAAGGTTGTCGAATAATGATGAATTCTGGTGCTTTCTCCATTCGACGTTCAACGAAGCAATATGCCAGATCTCCGATCGATCTTACATTAGAACAAACGATAAACCGAGACGCATCATCTGGTTTACGTGGTATTGTTGCGTTTCGCAACAATAACAATGCTGTGAAGAGATGGGCAATCACAACTGCACAGAGGGGCCTGATGGTTTCAGATATGAAAGAATTTGTCGGATTGGAGTCGGGAGAGCAGCCAATTGCGCAAGCGAGGCCTTGGCGTATAAAGAAAGACAACAACGATGTATCAATCTTGACAGAATCAATGCAAAGGCATTGCAACCCTTTTGAAAACACATGTGAATCTCATCATTTGATCAATTTAGCCACAGGGCAAGTTGCTTCACAAGACACAAGAGAATATCTTCTTGAAACCTTGGAGCGTGGCAGTACACAGCGATCAGCCTTCCAGAATGAGTGCTCCCTAGATTCAAATCGATTTTTGCAACCCGTCAAAAGAATACGAGTAAACAATTTTGCATCAGAAAATAAGAAAAAGCAGCATGTCCCCCAATCCAGAAGAATAGCTGCCGAAAGCGTCCGGGATATTTTTGGAAGAATTCTGTCTATGCCACCAGAAAAACTGGCAGGATTTTCGTTACAGAATCTATTGTCGTATCCAATTACGGATGTACCGCTGTCCTTGGCGCACACCGACGGATCACTATTGAAAACACAGAAATCTGTTCTTTTGAGATCTCTTGAAGATAAACAGACAGATAGAATAACAGCGGAGACTTTGCCCCCAACTCGTTGCCTCATGTACGATGGAGGTATGTTGATGCATTCACAGTTGCCACAAACCAATGAATCGTATGGGACAAAAGCGCGACAAATATTGTCTCACGTTTGTTCTTCTCCTGAAGAAGAAATTCATGTCTTGTTTGACGAATATAAAGAAATGTCATTGAAGGAAAATGAACGGAAATTGAGAAACGCCACTTATAACACAGATTTTGAAATTGCTGGACCGGACCAAAAACCACGTCAGTCGACTTCAATCTTGCTAAGAAATGGAAAATTCAAGAACGAATTTGCGAAATTCATCCAAAAAGAATGGCAGAAAGATTATAATGCTCATATCATCGGTTCTAAGACTGTATTTGTCTCCCATGGTGGTTCATGTGTAGAAATAACATCAGTTGCATCCCAGGTGAGATCATGTCAACCCCTCGAACTTCAAGTCCAACACGAGGAAGCGGATACCTTAATCGGATTCCATGTCTCCCGAAGATTGCCTGACGATGGAGTTATGGTGCGGGCATCGGACACGGACGTTCTTATCATACTACTCGGTTTGATTGGACAATCAAAAAGAATGAACATCGTATTGAATGGCAAACTCATCATGGATTGCGGTTCCGGAAACAACCGACGATTCATCAATGTGAGCAATATTGCAGAAATCTTGGACAACATTGGACACAACCTCTGTATCTCTCTGTTGGGTTTCCACGCATTCACTGGATGCGATTTCACGTCATCATTCTTTCGAAAAGGTAAAATCAAACAATTAGAAATGCTGTGCAAGTCAACCGAATACGCCAACATGTTTGCCGGTTTGACGGATGAAAACATCGAACCTGATATGGAAACAATTGAACAATTCGTCTGTGAAATGTATCGACAACAGCACACAAAAGATGTAAATCAAGCTCGATACGATATATTCAAACGCATGAGTGGCAGAAGCTCTGATTCGAAGCCATTAGTGAACATCAAAAAGATCGATTGTGCCCTCCTGCCTCCATGCCGTAATGCACTGACCATGCATGTGAAGCGAACCAAATATATAACCTCATTGTGGGCACGGGCGAATACAGCTAATCCAACGATGGATCTTGATCCGTTGACGAGCGGTTGGAAGAAGGTTGGTGATAAGTTAGTCATCGATTGGTTTAGAGGCGATTCCTTGCCTTCACAACTGACTGAAAATGGCGACAATGACAACAATGACAATGATTCTGACCAAGAAGACGAAAGATGGAGTGATGAAAGCACAGATGATGAACTGGAATGATAATTTGAAGTAGCATTTGTTTGATATCGGAAGCATTTACAAACTACCTTACGTTCCTGTAAACCAAAGACGTTCTTTGTTGAGACTCTTCTTTATAAAACTAAAAGCATCTGTATCCACAATTAGCCTATTGTATGTAATATGACGTAATAATTTTCATTATGTTAATCAGGTATAGAATTGTTTGATTCTTTTTTAATACATGTACATTGTACACATGTAAATTTCCACTTTTTACATAATGTTATAGCCAGATTCTTTTACTCTGACCATTTACAGATTGTTAGACCATTTACAGACCTATTTGGATTGTTATTTCAGTAATCATTGCGCCCAACTCGTTTCTCTTCTTACAGATTTTGTTATAGGCCTACTTGAATATGTGTACATGATTTTGAACATTTTGTTGGCCGAAAGTTTTCGTGATAAAGAACTTGTTATACTACATGCAGTGACGATTTTATAGCAAACGACAACCGTGATTTTGAACATTTTTTTGACCACAAGTTTTCGTGATAAAGAACTTGCTATACTACATGAAGTGACGTTTTTATAGCAAAAGACAACCGTAAACATAATGAGAAACAATTCAAAGATATTTTGTTATTCAGTTTTACCACGGAACTCTTCAAGTCCTAGTTTTTGAGATGAAAAAAAGGATGTTTTTAATCTGTTGTTTTCCTTTTTTCAATGTACGTATAAAACAGCAGTATCGTCTTATTTGATCATAAGAATTACTTACTTTGTACAAGGAAATGTACATTAAACATTAGACGAAATCAAAGGACATAACGAATTTTTCACCCTGAATTTGCGAGCGCAGAAATGTTATACATGTATCCATATACGTGTATGTATCAGGTCTAAAATATTTTGGGGCATTAAATCGCGTATGCCGGGGGCAACGCAATCAATAAAATGTCTGTCAATGATGTTTTCTTACTCCCTGGATATCAGGGAACAAGATCGAATTTGAATTTCGCGGGCGCAAGAATGTTGCATCTACTACAAAATTTGGGGGACGGGGGCTATAATGGCGTCTGCCGGGGGGAACGCAATCGATAAATCGTCTGTCATTGCGGTTTCCCTACCCCTTGGATACCAGGGAACAAGATCCAATTTGAATTTCGCGGGCGCAAGAATGTTGCATCTAGTACAAAATTTTGGGGGACGGGGGCTATAATGGCGTCTGCCGGGGGGAACGCAATCGATAAATCGTCTGTCATTGCGGTTTCCAAACCCCTTGGATACCAGGGAACAAGATCCAATTTAAATTTCGCGGGCGCCAGAATGTTGTATCTAGTACAAAATTTGGGGGCCCTTGGGGGGCGTCTGCCGGGGGGAACGCAATCGATAAATCGTCTGTCATTGCGGTTTCCGTACCCCTTGGATACCAGGGAACAAGATCCAATTTGAATTTCGCGGGCGCCAGAATGTTGCATCTAGTACAAAATTTTGGGGGGCTTATATTGTTAATATGGGGGAGAACGCAATCGTTGCGCCCCGGCAGACGATCGGTTCCTGTACTAGGTGACTATCACCTATCAATGAATGTTGTCAAACCTTGGGCGCCTTTTCGTTGCACCCAAACCCCCTCAGCTCCCGCTCTAGATTATGCTGCTTCGTTTGGGTAAAAGGATACGAAGCGTTCTTTTTAGACAAATAGAAGAAGAAACAATCTTTCTAATCCCGTTATTGCAACATGGATTCTGTCATAATTGTCTCAAACTCTTCAAAATTATGATCATTTTCAAGACAGAGAATTCCAGTGAGGTGATATCAGACATTTTGCTGTTTAGGTCCGTGTTGCGAGCTCTAAATACATGGCCAAAGTACAACTAAACACAAGATATGAATAAAAAATGAATTTATTCATTCGATGTCTTTTCTTCATTACAAAGTCAGAAACGAATCCTTTTCAAGCACCTTTTAAATTCCGCATCGAGTACATTGCTTGGGAGCAGAAAAACCTCCTGGATGGGAGACGAATGAGTGGGCGTCATGAGTCGCAGAGATGAATTAGCCTATTTCTGCGATGTTTATGGTTTAATTATCTTTCTCACCGCCTCCGCCTTGACTCCGCCAGCAAAAAACAATTGCTGATTATCAGTAATATCGAAATCTCGATGTAAATCTTGAAAAACAATGATAGTCTTTTCCCGACTGCACTTTACTTCATCAATTTTCACTATTCATACAAAGTACGCATCTCCTTCATCTATCACTTTCCGAAGCAAGTTGTACTGAATTGCATGTTGAAAAACACGATAGCTGATTAAACACTGACGAAGATAGAAAACGCTACTTAATGACTATGATACTTCAAAGTATCAAATGTCTGATGAGCCAGCTATCATCATTGGCTTATAAATCATTAATTCCAATGGATACATCTTCAGAAATGAGTTGAGAAAACGAAATAAATGTTCTCTGAACTAGTTCCTTCAAATTAAGTTGGCAATTAAGTATGACGAGGATCTTTCGAACTTACAGAGAGAAATATCGAAATTATTGAGAGAAAAAGTCGTTAACCCTATCTTACCCGGGGGGGGGGGCTAAAACAGGCCCCCTTGTACATTTTCTAAAATATCTCATAAACCATATTAGCTAGGAGTCTGATTTTTTTTGACAATTAGTTTAGTCGTATGAAACATCATCAGTGCAAATTTGATTGCAATTGGCCTACTTGAAGGTCAAATTTGAGGGTCATTGTGAAAAGTACTTTTTCAAAAAATGAATTTTCCCGTTTTTCTAACTTCTACATCTCTATCAATCAGAATACAATACACTGTATCTCGTGAAATATAACAGCTAGGAGTCTGAATTTTTATGACTTTTAGTTTGAATGTATGAAACATCATCAGTGCAAATTTGATTACAATTGGCCTACTTGAAGGTCAAATTTGAGGGTCATTGTGAAAAGTACTTTTTCAAAAATTGAATTTTCCCGTTTATCAATTTTCTGCATCTCTATCAAAATATAATATCTCATGAAGTATGTCAGCTAGGAGTCTGATTTTTTTTGACAATTAGTTTAGTCGTATGAAACATCATCAGTGCAAATTTGATTGCAATTGGCCCACTTGAAGGTCAAATTTGAGGGTCATTGTGAAAAGTACTTTTTCAAAAATTGAATTTTCCCGTTTATCAATTTTCTGCATCTCTATCAAAATATAATATCTCATGAAGTATGTCAGCTAGGAGTCTGATTTTTTTGACAATTAGTTTAGTCGCATGACACATCATCAGTGCAAATTTGATTACAATTGGCCCACTTGAAGGTCAAATTTGAAGGTCATTGTGAAAAGTACTTTTTCAAAAATTCCCGTTTTTCTAACTTCTGCATCTCTATCAGAATATATTATCTCATGAAATGTGTCAGCTAGATAATTCTTCAATGTAGGTGAAAAAATGATCCTTTCATAAAATCAGCAAAATCCAAATTTTGAATTGCTATTTTTAGAATGAAAACTAACAACTCAACCAAAATAAAATCCAACATTGAATTTTTCACGTCTAAATCAGTTGTGTTTATAGATAACTTTCAGAATGATGTGATCATTGGAACATTGATTTGTTGATATTGATTCCTATTATCTAAATTCAAATTTTGAATTGCTATTTTTAGAACGAAGACTGTCAATTCAACAAAAATGAATGCCACCATTGAATTTCTCATGTCCTAATTGTGCAGATAGGTTACTTTCAGAATGATGTGATCATTGGAAAATTGATTTGTTGATATTGATTCCTATTATCTAAATTCAAATGTTGAATTGCTATTTTTAGAACGAAGACTGTCAATTCAACAAAAATGATTGCCACCATTGAATTTCTCATGTCCTAATTGTGTAGATAGGTAACTTTCAGAATGATATGATCATTGGAACATTGATTTCTTAAGGGGGGGGCTGTTTTAGCCCCCCCCGGGTTTTCGACGCTCAAAATAGCCCGGGTAAGATAGGGTTAAAGCAGCTGTTTATTAGAAATTGAACATCTGATGCATATTATGTCTATCTGTGACACGAATTGTATCGTTCTCTGCTTACACGTACTTGTCCCGAAAGCTCGCGATTTGCAAAGTGATTGAGAACATCTCCGAGGTGGCCAACCAGTGGACCGCAATGCCTTCTCATGCTGTCTTCCAACATTTTCAAAATTAACTGTGATGCGACCCAAGCACCATTAGAAGTAGGTACTGAAATCTATAACATTGGATTTCTACAAAAATTGCATTTCTCGAGAGAGATTTCGAGTTGAATATTCCATTTCGTATTCCCTCGTTTTGGAACTACATGCGAGCAACTGCTCTCTTGACTGAAATATGTGAAAACTGTTATCTTACATTAATCACAGACACGAATTTGGAAAATGCTGCGCATTTTAACATTGAACTTAACAAATGTACTTGCCGTGCTGTCTGCATCTAATCAATCTTAGGAGTAATTAATTTTAGGTTTTCTTTTACATTTTTTATAAACTATACAGTATATCCAAACAGTTTTTCTGAAAGTTTAAATAAGGTCAAGAATCTCATAAAATTTACAAGAGAAAATTTGAATTTTTGATTTATGTTGACATCTACAAATGCAGAAAATATTTACAAATGGTACCCTGTAAACTGCTCACTACCAAACACACGAAGGATGGATACACAGTGGATCACAATGGGAGTTGTTACATTGTTCCATACCAAACACATGCGAATATATACGAAAGGAAGTCAATCTTGGTATGCAAAACATACCAAATCTCAGTAACCTACGAGAATCTTGTATCAATTGTTAATTTCAAATTGCATGTGAATTTGGCATCATTTTGTATGACATCTTCGCATCCAGCGATTTGCAGTGTACAATGTAAATAGTTTCCTGCATTTTTACATGTGAGGTGAAGATTTACATTTACTAATGAATTATTTCAAAAGGTGAAGATGAATAATTATTCATTTAAGTAGTGAAAAGTAGGAATTTAACAAGAAGTACTTTTGAAGTTTGATGTGGCCCGGCTCGACTTCTGTATTGATAATCCGACCCGCGGCCGAGAGAGGTTTGCTATCTTTGGAATAGCTGCTTTGAAGTGACAACATCACAGAAAATAATTGGGATGATTTTCTGGGAAGAATGTTTGTTTTAGAAAGAAATGATGCCGGAAGTCCCGTTTATTAGCTGCGGTTATTTGTTGTTTGACCTATTCGAAGATGAGTTCACTGTATATCGCTCAATATCCAACCATATATTAAGGATGCATACCAAAATATTTTTTTGGTATATTTCTGTATCTATTTGAATGCTTTTCGTATATTATTTCAACTGTGGAATGCTTTGCATACTAAAGCCATACCAGCACAATTTTAAAGGAAAGCATCAATGATGTCTAAAATATATTGATTTAAGGCCTTTTGTCAATAAAGATCACACTATTGTTCTATAGTACTTACTACTGTTTCACTACTGTAAGTAGTGAAATATGGACATTTAAGAGTCAAACTTACAATACTGAATTCGATTTTAATACATGCAAGGCATTTGATAAATAATCAATAAGTATTCAACCATCAACAATTATGCATTATGTAATTTTGGAATGAAGCATATTATCAATCCAAAATATAAGCACATTATAATTCATGAACGCAAAAATAGTCATGTTTGAGATATATAAGTCAACATGGTTTCACAAATGATATCGTTTGAGTGAATTGGTGTTAATCAACTTGGTTCATAAAGAAGAGCTAACCAAGCGTCCTGTTAATGTCACCAGGAAAGTAGCAACGACGACTTACAGCATAAAATTCACAGTAAATCTTATCTGGCTAAATACCATACAATCAAAAAGATATATTAACGACTGGCATTACTGAAAAAATATGTTTGGATGTAATTTTCGTATCCAGCGATTTACAGTATAGGGACCTATTCGAAAATCAATTGCTTACCGAATTCGAAGCACATAGGCCCTAAATCTTTGACTTGGCATAATCAAGGTGTGAATAATAATAGTGCACTTTACTATAAAGCATTGCTTATTAGCATTTCGCCATCAACATGTTAAAATTCGATCAAGCATGAGCTCAAACAATCGTGAGCTGTAAACGGTTTCAGCTGATGTTTTTAATTCAAAAAATTGCTTCGATGAAATTTCGACAGAATGTATATTTTTGTTAAATGGCAAACACTAAGTCTGTAAACAATTATGAAAACGATCACTGAATTCAGTTTTTTGATGTAAGGAGTGCAACTTCAATCATGTCTAGCTTTTTATAAAGACGAAAATCCAACTCATATATTAACGCATAATTCCACTTATGTTATTGTCGTATTTCGAATTATGCAACCAGCACGAGCACGTCATGTCGAGTCTCGTCCTTATGCATAGGAGGTCCATGGTGTTGGCATAAAGCTAGTTAGTTGTTGAATGGGCCTATAGTATTCCAACCATGCTCACTCGCAGTCTACTATAAATGCTTCCTCAATTGAGATCTTGAGCTACCACGGACTGAATATACATAGAACAAAATCTGCATGTCCTTGACAAAAGCGGTATTAAGATGTTAAGTTGTTAGTTATTGAAAAGAATATTGCAAAGATCTACTCCGTTCAAGGAAAATGAATCTCAAGACGATGGTATGTGCAACAAGAGGAGAAGGTGCTTGCATAGATGCATAGTTCGAGGAGTAACATACAAAACTGAATGCAAAGAGTGTGATAGCATGCGAAAGAAAAAAACACACACACATCTATAAGAGGAGAAGCACATATGCAGTGATTGAAAAGTAAGACAGTAGGCCTATACATGTAGGTTCTGCACTGTGGAGACATTGTGAAAAGAAGCGACACATGGCGAGACACCTCTCAGAGTCATGCAGTAGATCCAGAAAAGAAAATCATCAATACCAAACTAGAGGGGAATTACATGCATGTTGGAACACCTCAACTTAAGCTGTTGACGTAATTATTGTCTGTGACTGGCGATACTTTTGACGACGCTTGCATAAGAAAGAAGCGGATACTTGGGCGCATATGCCGATATCGGCATATGAGCCCTTTCAGTACAAATTCACAGATATAAGCTCTCTTTTTCGTCATGCTCGAAAACTGCAATAGGTGAATGACACTGTTTGTGATTTGTTAGCTTAACAGTGCTTCTGTGCGGTTGTCCCTGGAATCTACTCTTTATGACGTCACTCGCAATTCTACTCTGTAGCGACTTTGAATAGCATTTCGTTCAAGCACATAATTAAATATTTGTTTATCTGCTTCGGTTTGCTAGAAGTGTGATTAATACGAAGTCGCTGGCACATCGAGGAACCTATTAAGTGAGCAAAAAGGATTTCCCAATACCTTACAGAGATAGGAAAGAAAGTCATGCGTCGCTTGCGGATTACTTTGAGTTCCATCAAAGTGCTTCGATTGCCACAATTCCTTCAGATTCGAAGCATTCAGATCATTGCGCACAAGTTTTCTCGATAATGTTGGCCCTTCCGATCATTATTAAAAAAAGTAGCAGGCGCGCGAAAATTAGTTTCACCATCATCTTAGCATTTCTCACTGTATAGTGCATACACTGATCGAATGCTAGCCAACACAGCGATGTGTGTTTTGGTGTGTGCGGAGTGATATCAGAGCACGCGCGCCTCTGTCAATGGCTCTGGTGTCCTCTGCTGATGGCTAATTGTTTGCCATTTCCAATAGCAAGCGATACACGAATTATCCATTCGAGAAGGAGCAAGTTGTCTAATTCTGTGATGTGCCATTTCGATATAACCCTTCCTTTCTATGAAACCGAAGACGCGCGCAGATGAATCCAATTCTGTGCGTTCAAGTCAGTAGATTGTACGGTCACATTAGAAGGCTAAAGGTTCTTACTTCACTATGTAAGGAGGTATACATATTTCTTGAAATTGAAATCACAAAATGCAGAATGAGGATATGTATGAGGAAGATGTATGCGCGAAATGAAAAGCAAGTGACAAATGCTGTATAATATACACGTGGAGATAGAACGGAACAAACACTTTTCGAATCTGTACTAAAAGTAGGACCTTCCGAACGAAAGCATGCATTACTCACGGTTGATGTAGAGAAAGAAAGAATTTGGACACCGAACTGTCGTACATGCTAGTACATATTCTCAGCACTTCAGCGTTAGGCAGTCTATCTGACACGGGGTAATGTAAGGGATGCACGTCGGTGCGGAGTTGCAGAAGGTTCAGGGTTTGAGTATGTCGCCCCCAGAGGTATGGGAGAACTATAACGCTGTCCTAACTAAGTTGAAGTCTATCCGAGCGAGTTTCTCTCTCATCATGAATTGCTAGTATGACTACGCGTCTTGGTTCTGGCCATTTATGTTAAGCGACAGCAGTTTTGAGACTGGGAATTTGGCCCACTTGATGCAGAGGAGGCCCTATGCTGTCCACGTTCGGGCCTACCTTTTTCTGAGACCTAGATCAATAAAACATCAGTCATTGAAGTGAAACGGCTGCATCGCTATTTTGGGTACATTGAATATTTCTCATCCGGTTACAACTCTCAGAGGACCAAATTCTTCGTCTGTCGAGGAACGGGAGACATAACGCTTCAAGATGATGAGAATGTGATCGGAGTTGTGAAAACAATGACGATGTTTGTTGATTTCTAATCGCTATCAACAATGACGCAACAATTCTCCTTATGATGCCTTCACTCTGTTGATAGCGGAAACAATGGAATTGGCGATCATTATCAGAGAACATGACTGACGTAACCTTTTCTTCCACGCATCAACTTTCTTTGTGATGCAATTTTGAATTTCAAGGTTGAGAAAGTTATCAAGATAATTGCTCTCACCACTTGAATGAATGTCGCAAAGCTTCAAAGTTCAAATGAAACTTTTCATCCCGTGTAGCGATCAGGGTCTCTCAAAGGCCAGCAGGGACGGATTCGTCATCCATTCATGAAGAGCACGCTCAAGATTATTGAAAACAAATTTGCCTTGAGTAGACTTCGATAGTAGAGATTTAGTGGCAGATATGGAAAGCATTCAGGGTTGGAACCGGTCGGGGATGGCGTCTCTATACCGGTTGGTTAACTATATTTGAGATAAAGCAGGGTTTGATCCGCGTGTAGCCAGTTCGCAATATTTATATCACAAGGCATACACGTGCATGTAGATACTCTTAAATTACGTAGCATATACATGTTGTAGTGATTGACTAAACAGTTTATTCTAGACTGAATGTCATCAACGGTCGACATGGCTCTGATTAAAATGACCGGCCGGCCTTGTATCATGCAATTTAACAATACTATTTTTTTCATGTACACGAGCCATAGCTGTCTATCATTATTACAAGATCAACAAATATTCCAGCAGGCATTACGAGCTTCTACAGGGAACGAGACCGAAAATGAGACTTCCACAGAATGATATATCGCTATGGCTACTAGGAATTCTTGGCAGATACACTCTTAGTACTTTTACCTTAATCAGAGAAAACATAGAAAATGTCTATTTAACCAAAAACTGCAATCTGCGTCCCATGGGATTAACTTTCTTTGATCCTGTCTGATTCCTAGAGGATGATAATTTTCATTCACACATTTATATAGCTACAGAAATAGGTCTACCAATTATGAAAGTTCGATATCTATGATTATCTGGCAAGAAGGGCATAGAAGCATCTTAAAATGTACATTTTCAAATCCCTTTAAGCAGGCATAGGTGATATTTATTGTTACTTATGGCTGCACTTTTTTACACAGCTCACACAATCCAATCAAATATTGATATCTGGAGAAAATTACAACACTTCCTATGAAATTTCGGTATCTATGATTTCGGCAAGAAGGGCACAGATTTTAAAGATATGCATTTTCTAACATCACTGGGCAAGCAGCATCGAAACATGCCACTACTTTTGACTGCACTTTTTTACTTCTTAAACGGCTTCCTGCCGGGTGTGTATGAATTCTATGTCTTTGTATTCTCATCTGACTTGCTGTAAATTTGATATTTGAGGATGTTTATGTGTTTGATCATCCTTTTATCCCCTGTGTAAATTTGGAGCGAGGTTTTGGAAATTGTCAAAGTTTGCAGCAGCATCGCCTTTTCATCACTAGGCCCTACTAATAATGAAGCGAATTATACCATTAGATGAGAAATTAGGAAAAAACCAATACCATGCAAGAAAAAAAACTTTGTCAACCGTTTCGCTCCGAAAAATCCTACATTCTCACACACAAAGAAATCAACATATTAAACACCCGCCAACAACCCAGAAATTCCTTTTATAAGCTGTAAATTTTTTCAGCAGCATGACATCTGTGTCTATTTGCTTGGCATTGACTGAAATCCAACTTTCGTAGACTGCCACTGTCCTTATAAGTGATATTTTCCATCTTTATTTTGTTAACTGTATGCATATCAGAATAGGGTAGCCGTCAAACTGTGACTACATTCACAGAAATGAACTAATTTTTAATAAAGCTATAAATTTGATTTATCTCTATAAGTCAATTAAGTTCACATTGAGGACTATGCTAGTAGATCTCAATAACCTACTGTCAGGGATGCGGAGTCCTATCATTTTGAAAGGACTCCGACTCCGCGTGTCAAGTATATAAAGCCTTTTTTGAAAAATTAACTGGTAACCTACATCATAGATCATTATAGGCTTACCTGAATTATCTTTGGTGATTATTGCTGCATCAATTATCAATCATTTTCGATGATCGCTTGTCAAATGTCGCTGTAAGTTGGATGCATGCGACTCGGCTCCTCCCATCTTGTTGATGTGCACGTGCTTCACACGGTTTTTCTCCAGGCAGGAAAATCCCCATCTTTCTCCAAAAAATATGAGTACACTTTCAATTTTAATAGGCGCTTTAGCGGAGAAATCACACACGATTAACGTGAGGGAAAGAGGTAATGTTCTCAAACAAACTAGAATTTCATTTTTGTCTCTGATGTGACCTTTGGTGCGTAGGTGTGATCGAAGCTAGGAAGGCTTGTCTTCTCTACTAAATCACCGAGTGAAAAGACAATCCTTATATCACTATCACGGTTCATTCACTCAACTATTACAAGCTTTGCATGCACTGCTGTCTTGACTGTACTTTGATGAAGAAAGTTGACATGAAGACAGTGAGAGCTATGCACGAGAATAAATAATTTGTTTGTAGGCCCTATTATGTTTCGGGTCTAGTTGATCATTCGGGTCTGGAGTTCTATCATTTGATAGGACTCCGACTCCACAAAAATGATAGGACTCCGGGACTCCGACTCCGCATCCCTGCCTACTGTACAGTCCTATATAACAGCATAATCAATCACTAGGCACCCATTCAGAAAACTCAACATGTTGCTCGACCAACTGACACACATTGATTCAATTTAATAAACAGAGGATTTCGATCTTTCTAAAATCATTCATTGTGATGCAGGATGCAGAGTCTTTATCAGAGATCTATGAACATATACACCACAAACAGATCTAAGACAAGCATGAAATAGACATTTTACGTCGCTCTCGATGGCCTTGGAGGTCACAGAATGATTGAAATGAGTTTGAAATGCACTTCTGCTCGGCTTATGGACGGCAATAATGCACAATCTCATGCCCACCGGTTTTCCATAGCGTTCTCATCGCACCAAGCTAGCCATGAACTGTCGATGTCGCCCATCATTCCTGCTTGTGAATCCATAAATGAATGAAGTGGCAACTGGATATTTCAGACTCTTTTCGCTATAAGTCCGGATTTCAAATCTATTTGCATTGCAAACAATCATGGACTTTCAAGCTTTCAATGTAAGTGGACCAGGATGGAATGGACAGCAAATCCATAGAGACGCAGCCGCGTGGCGGCCGAGGCTGTAAGCATCATTAATGCTTGAAAAGCTAGGCATGATTGCTATTGTAGTGAATGCTTTGATTTAATGAAATATCATACTAGATACAAAATAAATAGATACAGTATAATCCCGTTATTATCGTACACCGAAGGGACCAAATTAGATGTCCGTTATATCAAGGGTAACTTTGTGCATCAAACATGTAACAAAGAATTTCGAATGTGTGCGTTGTAAGCCATAGCACGTTATATCCCATGTACGTTATAGCGAGATTATACTGTAGTGGTATTTGCTTCAAAAGTCGGCAACAGCGACGGTGGCATAATTGTATCTGTTAATGCATGCAGCAACATTGTATCCAAATAAGTTGTTGTGTTTTAAGGAACTGTATTTTGCATTCTAAAATTCAGATGAATGATGAACTGTGCGATAATGCCATTCTAGTACACAATTGGTGCAGTATACAAATGTTCTTGAAAAAATACTTGAGAGAAAAGTTGGCTAATAAAAATCACGTCTTCATGCGGTTGGATTCCTTCATGTGTAGTCCACTTTAGGCTAATTGCAACGCTGTTTATTACATGGTGAAACATTTCCAACAAGGCATCGAAAACTGTGACTTGGCACTCACGCTGATGGCTGTGTCGCTTACCCTCATACTGAGAATATTCATAGCAAACTGAACATGGTTTGAGCGTTCGAATGAAAAGTTTTGTATCATAATATTGCTCAATAAAGCATTAGTTAATGCTTTTGCAAATTCTGAAAATGATCAACCTCAAGCATATAAGTAACTTTTAAAGGTCAAAGTCGGAGTGGGCCATTTTCACATCACCGATACAAATAATGTTCACGGGCCACTTTGGATATGAGAATCAATGGTGGACCACCCGATATGGGGCGGCTGGCGATCAAGTGGCCCGCGTACCATGTGTTACCCACCACTGGCATATGATGTACATCATTCTGTGAAAGTCTCATATTCGGCCTCGTTCTCTGCTGAAACTCGTTCTGGCTGCCGGACTATGATGCAAAGTATATAATTCACACGAACATTGTAAGCAATCAGATCTTTTCACGTCTTTGAAGCTGTAAAATTCATTCATAAACCTTCTTTATTGTTGCTCTGGATGATATCAAGGTATCACAATGAGTGAAGGGTGGAACTTTGCAGATAAATGAACACTTCATGATAACTACAGTTGATTGATGGCAGGCGCCGATTGATATCGTCATTCTATTGCTTCCCACATTTTTTGTGCACCTTAATCTACAGCAGTGACTAGAGATCTCTATGCTGGCATCACAGTTGCAATTTAGACCATCTCATTGACGGCTTTGTGAAGTGACATTATGTTCAATAATGATTGAATAAGCCCATGTGCGACGCTTTGCATTTATGAGAAGTCTAAATTAAAGAAAAGTATAAATTATAAGAAGTATGACAATAAGTTACCACAGTCTATAGACGCCATACTGTGCCTTTGGACGAAAGCACATGTCTGTAGAAATATTGCATGTCTACAGAATTTGATTACTCCAGATGGGCGAAGCATCAGCAAAAATGAATCTAATTATCATTTCATATTGTTTGAAGCCATGAAAACTCAAAAGTTCAGTTCAAGAAGAGTATCGTAGTTGATTACAGCGATCAAGAGATTGGTCATAAAACACTGCAAGTTGACGGAATCGAAACGTCGGCCTCAACAGTTGCTGCCGAAGACGGTATTCATCAAGCTGCGACTTTAGCATCTTATTCAATGTTTTGATGATCCGAACAATCCTCACTTGAGGTAAGGCTATGCTGATATACGAATGTTTTGTCCTTTTCTACAATTCAGATATTTCTTTCTGCCTTTCCTGCATTATGAATTTTCATCCTCTCTTTCATGTCCTCCTGATAGGCGGGCCCTCTCACTGACTTGAGCATGTCGTGACTGTTTAAATAGTAATTCTTCAGTTGATTTTTAATGAGCTCTTAGAGTGCATCCCGCCGTGTGTGACGAATTCGAGGAAAAAAGTTGTCTCTTCCTGAAGAGAGGAGGGGCGAACAGTGACATGAAATTTTGCCCGAAGCGGATATCCCTTCAACTCATGTCCGAGGATTTCTCTTCATGTCATGACGTGCTACGAATGGGGAGCGGTTAATGAAACTGTGTAGAGGTATCCAGAGCGTGTAATTGCAGGTCAAGTTATTCTCCGAGCCTACTAGCTTACCTAGCTGTTTTCCTCTCCGTGAAAACGAGTTGCCGCCAATGTCCTTTGTCGAAATGAGGCTATTGTCTTAGCGGGAATGAGCTGAACTTAATGTGCTATTCAAGGAAGCTGTCCCTCTCTTCGGTCTATCACTGAATTCTCATTACTTCTTCTAGAAACATCATTCCTGAGTGATTCAGGAAGCGAAACTAACGCTGCATCCTCTTTTCTGATATCTATTTTCGGATTTCTATGAATTTTCATAGCTGCACAGCCGTTGATAGGCCTACATTTGGACAAGATGTCTATGGTATTTTACCTGATGAAGCGAAACTTTACATTTTACCGTAGCTGTTGTCACAATCTGCACAATTGATGTCAATCTAATTATAGAAATTCTTTATCTGTAAAGCCGTTGGCAAAATCTGCACAGTTGTTGTTAATCTAAATTTAGATCCTGTAAATCTTCACAGTCAATGACAAAAACTTGTAAACTGATTGTCACAGTGGTGAAATTGGACAATGGTTTGAAAAGTGGCATTTTCTATTTGATATTCTATGAATATCTGAGCACAGTTTTGAAAGTCTATCCGGATATGCAGTTTTCTCAGTCATTTTCAACTCAATTTATCAAGCATGATACCTGGTCGAACATTAGAGCCACATATTACCTTTCACAATTTTTTATATCTAAAATCATGCACCAATTTCCATCACTTGTATATAGGGAGGGAAATGTTTTTCCTAATTGTATATACTATATGAAACAATAACATGATTGAGCAAGGTCCCTTTCTGTGATACACGCACTGTTTTCAATCAATACTTAAGAATTCAATTTCAGAAATGCAAAAAGGAAAGTAGTCAGACATTTCATTTTAAGTTTGAATGTGAAATTTTTAAGTGGAGATTATCAGACTGATTTCGGGAGAAAAAATTCACAAGTATCAAATGGTATATAATTTCCTCGATTTCATGCCTTTTTCATTCCCAGCTTTGATGATAAACAAATCAATTACTAGTAGTTTGTATGTTCATAATTTCGATCAATCAATCAATCAACAAGACATCTTTTGTCAATACTCCATGAAAGATCTATATGTCTTTGTCCCTCATATATTAAAGAAATCTCTTCATTCGTTGAAATGGGTGAAACAGGCGAAATCAAATTATTTCAGTGGAAAAATGAGCTGTTGCATCAAAAAATTTAAAAAATAAAAAACTATATCGCAGACCTTGATGAAATAACAGTGCAGTTTATTGAGCCAAAATTGTCCCAATTCCGTTACAATTTCAAATAAAAACATTTTTTATAAACCAAGAGCATTTGTCTCCTGTCATTTCGTCTGCATTTTTCTCAATCAAATCCTTTACGATTTTGATTCGAATCTTTTGAGGAGCTTCCAATCTAGCTCTCTCTCGATCTGAAAAAGATCTTTGAGTTTCTTGACATGTCAAATGTCGTTACAGCACACTTTTCAAGCTGGAAATAGCAACAGAGACTTACCTTAATGGGTTCAGTTGCTGCGCAGAAATCATGGAGACGAGTTAACTCCGGTGTAACAGTGTAAAGTTACTCCCTCCAGGCCAAAGTTACTCCCTTTCTATGACGCTGTTTCCTTTGTTTATTTCGATTTTTTCTAATATAGATCAGGATTACTTTGTCAATCTAAGCCGGCCGAATTAGATTTCAGAAATAAGAAGTTGCTAAGTCGGAATGCGAATTTGAAGTACAACAGTTTGAATTCCTAAGTTAGTAGAACCTAAGGCTGCTTATACACAACTTTTAGCATCCTAATTTACTCACAATAATAGCTTCACTGTTTGTTGCTTGCTGCTAGTGTTTGTTGTGTTTTCACTGTTTGTGCTGGCGTCTGCATCGCACCAGTGATATTGTCTTGCCTTCTCGATAGCAGCTAACTCTGGCTCAATGAAATTCGATAGGGATGCGAAATATGCACCGCAGCCAAGAGGTTCAATTTAATATTTCAAAAGCAGTAGGAACATGGCATAAGAAACCTGTGTGTAAGGACAATCTGTCAAAGACTCTGCTTGTGGGACCTAATACAAACCCTCCATAAGAAATGTCCGTTGAACATCCAATCGTCAAGTACAATAGGTGACAACTTGGTTGACCTGATCGACTTTGCTTCATATTTCTTGCATTTCCTCTGCATTCATCAACTGTAAAAAGTGAAAGATGCATTGAATTCTAAAATAAGTTTCAAATTTTTGTTAGGATGAAGTTTGTGAGTTTGAGCGTTAAATTGATTGGTGCATTTTTCAGAAATGTACATGAAGATGCACGCAAAGGTTTTCACAGATGCAAATATAAACAAGAAGGCAGTGTGTAATGCATTCTCAATAAGGCAATGAGGGATGTTCTATACATGATTCATGCTAAAGCTCAGAGTATTAATGCTGTTGTGTAAACTTAAAAATTAAATGATTAACTGACAGAAGACCTAAATATTTGATTGAAAGGTTAACTCGCATAATTTTTGTTGAACCCGGAAGCCCTTCTTGCATGATGGTTCTACTGCATTCTACTGGTATAAAGCAATCGCTCAGGCTCTTTCGTCATAGGTACAGGGTGATTTCTTCTAGTATACATTGGTTGTGAGCAATCTGTAGGAAAGGTGAATACATTTTCTAACACATCAAATCTTGCGGTTTTATATGATATATAACAATCATATAACTT
Source organism: Prostheceraeus crozeri (assembly GCA_907163375.1). Classification (NCBI taxonomy): domain Eukaryota; kingdom Metazoa; phylum Platyhelminthes; order Polycladida; family Euryleptidae; genus Prostheceraeus; species Prostheceraeus crozeri. The sequence goes on from CAJQUW010005232.1 coordinate 291,204, forward strand.
TCACATCTTTTTGGTTCTGAAATTCAATTTCTGTCCTTGCCTTTTAGGGGAGATTGATACGATTGAGGAAAAATGTTGGATCTCTTCGATTTGAATCGTCATGTGTCTATTGTTCTATCGTCTGAATTTCCATATGCCGGACTTGAATGATGCAAAATGGTTAGAAGAATCATTGAGAATGTCGCACACGGTTGAACCGCGTTTTGGGACTGTCATATGTTATGATGGGTGTTAGAGTTTTGTGGATGTCAGTCGACGGTTTCGTACCCGTTTTGGTCGGCATTCGAGAGGTTCACAAAGACAAACCCGTTCTCTTATGGCGCAAGAACCTTTTCATGTGTGGGAATGTACTACATCGAAATGTTGACTCTGGCAAGCCACGAACTGCATGCTCGGACGAAAAACGAAGAAGCAGCGTTCAGGAAATCTGAGAAGAAATCAATTCGTCGCGCGAGTGCTGAGATGAATTTGAGTTACTCGGCTATTTGTCGTATTCTTGATAACTCTGGCTTTAAAGCATGAAAAATGAAGATTCTCCATGCGCTACAACCTGATGACATGGATAAAAGATTGGAATTTTGTGAATGTGGTCTTAAAATGATCCAAAACGATCCTCTGCTCCTGGAGAACTTCTTCCTCAATGACGAAGCTATATTCACCTTCATGGGAAAGTCGATAAGCAGAACTGTTGCATCTTGGAAACGGAAGAGCCTTTTGAGCATCACGATGAACCTCTGCATTTCGAGAAGGTTGTCTGTCGTTTGATTGACAAAGTGGAAGGTCAAGTGGCTTAATTGGTCCACTCTTCTTTCCCGACAGCATCACTGATCAATCTCACGTGGAGATGCCGAGGACTTTCTTCTGACCAGAAGTCTCAAGTTGGGATAATCTGGAGCATTTCTATGCAAGTGAGTTTTCTTTGTTGATTTTTTGGCACAGCACCTTATCAGTTTATCTTTTAGGATTGTGCACCACTAACTGACCACGCTGTGCGGAGTTAGCTGGACGAACATTTTCCCAAGAGATGAATCGGTCGTCGTGGTGCAGTCGAGCGCCACCCCTCCCAAAATCCCATAACTTAACTCCTCTCGAAATCTTCATATGGGGGTTATTTTAAACTTTTAAACAGATTGTTTACACTACGAAGCCAAGAAGTACCAAGAAAGGACAAATTTCGGCGGGGGGTGTTCAGATCACTAGCAACACTGATGGTCTTCTCGCAAAAGTTTTGCTAAGTTTTCGTCATCTTCTTGTCTGCCAGCATAGCGATGGATGCCACACTGAGCAGTTGAAAAGCTGGCATTTAGCTGAAACATAATGATGGTCAGGTTCGTACAACTATATTCCACCTGATTTGCAGAATGCAGACGACTGTTGGAATAATTTCAATTTATTTTTCTTCATATTTTAAAGAAAGCATACATATGATACAACTAATTATATAATACTCATAATACACTCATTTGAAAAAGTGACTGTCATATTTAGTAACCGCATAACCTGATAATTCTTATGGCACATAGAGCTTCACACAAAACGCAATGTATAATCAGATATTGTTCGTTTCGAGAAAATACTTTTTTTGAATCACCCTGTAGTTGTGCACGAGTAAAAACGCTCTGCAAAAATCACGTGCACACATATCGTTTTCTATCAGGAATTCGTTCTCTATTCAGTGCATTTCATTAAGTGAAAAGTCCCAAGTGGGTCTAATTGTCTGCATTTTACCAAAGATAATCCGCAATCAGCTTCTTCAGGATCAAAGTATTGATAGGAAAATAGCCATCAATTCCCTCTATTCTTTAATGCATTTCTCCGAATTTCTCTCTTTGTCTGGATGAATACATAAACGCACCGAGCCATGCACTTTTCAGATAATGAATTATTAGCCAAACAGACATCAGATTATCAAAATTTCTCGATCACTTACTTTGCAAATTAATCCTACAACACACGCAGCAAGTCTGCCAGACCTTTGAAGAAGGCAGACATTAGTTTGAGTGTTGAGTATTCTCTTCCTCTGATTCGAGTTGTTAATGAAGTCTTTTCATTTATCAACATTGATAACTTCTTGTACTTTGAGGAATTAACAAGTATCCAGGAGACACATTTCACGGCATAGAAAGACAAGGAACGGAAACTGTCACACCATATGATAACAAATTGATGATAATTGATTTAGCTATGATTGCAGTGCGAATAAAACAGCTTTAACATCGGTGTGACATTCCGAAATATCACAAGAGCAGCGAAGCCCAGTATCTTGATATGGAAGAATCATAGAACACTGTAATACTAATGCAATAGAACGGACATGTACACAGAAGACAATTCTGTATCGCGGACAGCGGAAACCTAAACAGTAGCGGCTTCCTGGTTGACGATGCGTAGGTGCCGGTGTGCCGGGATAAAGTTAGTCTCTACCAAAGTTACTCCCCCATTAACTTCAGCCTATGTCACATGATATCAGGGTTTGCATTCCAAATCTTCCCATGAAGCGGAAATTATTAAGAAACATCGATATTACCATTTCAATCGTTTGAAATTCTCAAGTGTTTTGGCATTAGTATTTTGGCAAAAATATTTTTTGGTTCCTTTGAAAAGATTACAAAGATAATAGATCGTAAGATACTGTATGATTTCCACACAAAACTTGTTAAAATATAGCTTCATGTGTCGGAGAAGCTATTATTGTCAGTAAATTAGGCTGCTAAAAGTTGTGTTTAAGCAGCCGTAGGTTCCGCTTACTGTTGTACTTTAAATTCGCATTCCGACTTAGTAACTTCTTATTTCTGAAATCTAATTCGAGATTCGAAACCGGCCGGCTTAGATTGACAAAGTAATCCTGATCTATATTAGAAAAGATCAAAATAAACAAAGAAAACAGCGCCATAAAAAGGGAGTAACTTAAGACTGTTTCACCGGCATCTAGTCAATGTGATGGCTAAAGGTTAGCCATTATCATCATTTTTCTTAAACGCGCTCAAGATATGCCTAGTGTTTGTATTGACAGTCTACTGAGATCGGCCGACGCACCCATGTGCTTTATAATTCTCAATTTTGCATAGAAATTATCTATACTACAGAAAGCTACGATATATCATCTACTTATCTGAAATTTTGAAAACCATTTAAAGTTCTTCAAATTCGTGCGACAAGCATGATCTTGATGAGCAACACGACTCAGATCGGCCATGTGTCAGTGGCTCATTACATTACGTCCCAAGAGTCAGTGGCCGCATTATAGCCGCTCTCAACATTAGATATTTAGCATTGACTTTTTAGCATCACTTTCACTTCTATGCCAAAGATGTTCATTTCATGGATATCCTTGGTGCATATCTCTGAAAATCTATGGTACGTCTGATTCATTCACGTGATCTGCACGGTGAGAATTCTATGTGAAATTGGCGGGCATATAATGTGTCATTATTATGTAGATTTTGCATGTAACAATGCAGAATTTTGTGTGCGCGCAAGTGCACGAAAAATTCTGCATTGTTACATAGCAAAATCTACGTGATAATGATATTGTCCTAAGCTGTATTTCTATGGGAAAATACCGTGAAACAATGCAGAAAAAAGGGTGATCCATGTTATAGATATAAAATAAAATAAAATAATAAAATTATCATGATGTGTAGATAACTATGATTTGAATTTCAATAGTGCACATGAAACAAAACTAAATCATTTATATTGATACTGTTGTCTACGATGTTAAACCTTTCAAACGTACCAAGAGAAGAAATTTCTGGCCTTAGCACAGATGAGTTGGAGTGGGTGACGGAGGAGTCGGGAATACGGTATATTAGTGAATTATCAAGTGGATTCCTAAACTATCTTAATAGCGAAGAGGAGGATGTTGATGATGTCTTAAAAGAGCTAGACGAACTGGAAAAGAGTGGAATACCAGAATCTTCTCGCAAGCAAATGGAAAACACAGTTGAAAGATTCACAAAGTTTTTGTCATCAAAGAATTTGTCCAACAATCTGCAACGTATTCCAATAGGCATATTGAATAATTATTTAAGATTATTCTATGCTGAACTACGATCCAAAAAAGGTCTATACTATGCACCAGCAACCCTGATTTGCATTCGAGATGCTTTACATTCGTACGCAAAGATGTACATATCATTTCTGATCATCGTTTTGAAAAGTCAAACAGAATGCTTGCCACTATGGTACAAAAATTCAAAAAATCCAATCAACCAAAAGATCGTGATTCCTATCCTGCCATCGAAGACAAAGAGTTTCAAAAGATAAAGAATTATTTTGACAGATCATCTGGAGAAGTGTTGCAACAGGAAGTAATTTTTGATCTTATTTATTTATTCGGCTTTCGTGGAAGAGAAACGTTGCCTCAACTTGACAGAAGAAACTTCTCTTTTTGTAGAGATTCCGATGATCTGGAATATGTTTGCCTAAACCACGAATTACTTTCAAAAAATGCAAAAACCTCTTTGACTCAATCAGAATTTCAGGATATGAAAAAAGCCCGCATGTACGCATATACCGAAGAGGACGATGGATGTTGTCCAGTACAAGGACTCAAGCTGTATTTGAGTAAGATAACTTCAATTGAGGGAATTCACTTATTCCCAAAACCTTGCAAAAATTATTCAAAGGGACTCGCAAATAGATGTTGGTTCACCAGCAAACAAACAACTGGTATTAACACTATTGCAACACTTATGAGTACATTGTCAACAGAATTAAAACTTTCTAAAAGATACACTTATCACTAGGGCAGTTTTTTTGGACCTATAAAAAGCAAATTTTGACCTTGAAAACGAGAAAATTTGACAAATTTTGACCTTAAAGAAAACGAGAATTTTCCAATCTAGAATCATATTCCATTACAGTTTATTGTAGTACATACACAAATAGTTGCATACATTTTCAGGCAAGAAAGGTCTGTCCTTGCGCAAAAGCTTACCCAGCATAGAAAAGAATCGTTCAACTGCAGCAGAAGTTGGCTGACAGCACTGAAGTTCAGCGTACACGGCTGGAGACACGTTCACTTCTTTTGATTTGATAATGTTGTCAACGTCACAGTTCTTGATCATGCGTTTTTTTATGTAAGCACCGATGCCCACACAGTCCTGCTTCAAGTTTAGTGTCGCTATATCGTCGTGGGCTTCTTTGAGAGTGTATTTCGAGCTCTCCATTTTCTCGATCAGTTTCGGAAGTTCCTGGTAGTCGCGCTGAATCTTCACGAGGGACTGTGCGACTGTGGCATCACTGACAGCAGCTTTAGCCGACTAACAAGGATGCCCGTTCCTTCGAAAGAATTGACGATTTCACGTACCTCCGGTAAGTTCTTGGCGTAATACTCGGCCGCACCTAACCATGTACCCCAGCGAGTGAGCACTGGCTGTGGCGGAGTTCCAGTCCTAGAGAACATGTTGCAGCGGTTCCTGTTCTTTATTGTCACTGCCTTGACCGTCGAAATGAGGCTGTCGACGTCTTGAAAGTGAATGCGCACTTTCTCAGCGCAGTTGTGTAGAAGATGCGCCGCGCAGGTAATATGAAACAGCTGCGGATATAGCAGTGTCATGGATTTCGCCTGTAATGGACGACTTTCTCCTTGCTGCATCCTCTAACAAAGGCTACCGGTACTTGAACGTGAAAATAATGCACATCCGTTCATACACTTAGCTTGTCGACATCAAATTAACGCCAAGTTTGCTAAAAGTGAATGAAATAGACCATAGACGTCTAGCCTACTCTAATGTTCTACATACTACATTAAATTTGTGTCATTCTTTTAGCTAAAATCCTGCAGTCATAAATTTTGACTTTTTTTACCGAACCCATATTTTTGACAACATTTTGACTTTTTTTGACAAGTCAAAAAAAACTGCCCTACTTATCACTGTATCCGTGTGACTCATATAACGGTGCTCAAAGCTAGTGGATTTTCAAATTCTGAGATAGCTTCAAATGCAGGTCACAAAGATCCTGGATGCATTGAACGATATAATAGAAAAAGCAAAGACTCCGATTTTTCCTCTATGTCTAAGGCTCTTTCCGTGGCAACATCCAAGCGATCAGTGGTGATAAAAAGAGTGGGAAAGTACGGGAAGGTGAGAATGGAAGAAGAGGCATGTACATCGCAAATGCTGACGTATCAAGGTGAAGATCAAGTTTCCCAGGCTCCTCAGATAAATATTCAATTCAGTGGGAACTTTAACAATTGCAATTTTACAATTGATAAATGATTTTTTAACCATGTTCTTAAAATCACATGTTTATGTATTCATTAGTTTCTGCATGACGTAGGTATACATGTGCAGGTACACATTACATGTAATGAGCAATTGTTATAAGCAGCATAGATATCCTTTTTTGCTATGTTTGACAAAAAGGTTATTTGAGTCATAGATATATTCATGTAAATAATATTCAATGAGAAAATATCGTGTTTTTTCAGCGCATTGATATGATAAGTTTTGGGGAAACTATCATGGAAAAGCTTAGGACAATGGTGCATTGTTACTGAGTAAGTAGGGTTGCCAGTCAATATTTCACTGATCATTTTTCTATGAAAGTCGTTCACATGTCTCCAATTCCACATTAGACGGCCTTATTTGCTATGTAATACCATTGAGGTAGGAGCATTTCACCGCCCATCTGCGCATTCCCAGTGAAAATGACATTGAGGAGATTTCTATGACCTGTAATTTGGACACGTAGATATCTGAAGCTTGACATAGTTTAGTGTTCTGAGCTGCATAGACTATAAAGAAAATTACCATAGATTTTAGTCTTTCATAGATCACAATCTTGGATTTTTGATGTCATAGATTTTAGGTTCAGTAACAATGAAGATATATTACCTATCAAATGACAGCCTAAATCGTCTGGCGCTACACGCCGATGATTTAGGCTGTCATTTCATAGGTAATACATCTTCATCATATAACCTGAAATGTCGGGCAATAATGCATTTCAAACTCATTTCAATCATTTCTATGACTTCCAAAGCCATCGAGTGAAATACAATATAATTTGTATGGTTAATCGCGATGTCTATATTCAACAATAGCAATGTCAATACTCATATTTACTCAACTCGCTTCGCTCGTTTTACATTAACAATATCGTATAGACATCGTATTAACATTGCTATAATGACAAGTTTATTCACTAGAATTTTAGAATTCTATCTAACGCTTAAACAGTTCTTTATTTGGCATAATCAACTCAATAGTTAAACTTCTTGTAAAAACTAACTAATTCAAAAATTTGTTTCGATTTGACAGTAAGTGCAATAATTATATAAAAATGCAGCCTTTACACACATTACAGCTCATAATTGGGCCCGCCTTTGAAGAGCAGTTGATGTTCATCGATGCTGAACTTTATAGCAGAAAGTGAGAATCAAAGAAGGTTCTGAACCCCTTCCCCCACTATTCCTCCGTAGCTGCGCGTCTGCCTTGGCACAGTGGCCCCACTTGTTTGAAGATCTTCGCACGCCTTTTACCAATTCGACGGATTAAGCTTTTGGATACCTTTTCTAATTCAACGTCAAGCACTGATAGGAAATATAAGTGACAATGTGCACAGGGACGCATGAGGTCAATGTCGCTTGTCTACTTGCGTGCAATGCATAAACGACACCAAATTTCACGTATTATTAATTGGTCAGTTTCTTGATTTAACTCTTTTAGTTTCAAATATACATAGAATGTTACGAGCTGAAACATTTGTACAAAAATCAAGTTGGTCAACGTCTGGATTTTGAACTTTGCCCCGCTCATCAAGTAAAACAAACTTCTTTTAAATTAAATACCATGAATTTGAAGGCATACAACTTTTGATGATGACGCTGTGCGTGCCTGACTTGTGTGTGTCAGACTGTGTTCATGCTGAACTCCGTGTTGAAGGTCAAAACATGACTTCTTGACGTACCAGCAAGATGAAAAATGAAATCGACGATTTTGTTTTGAAAACATTTTGTGACGAGACGATTGCAGATCTTCAGTACAAAGCAATGCAACCTCCGACTATAGTATTCAGATGTAACAAATGGAAGGCGGACAGAAATTAACGCACTAACTCAACACTGACTAGATCAACAATACTGTGAAGTCGGAAACAACATGTTCAGGAAAACTAACAAATCCTTTAAAGCAAATAATAAATCAAAGTCATATAATCACTTTATTATGTTCACTTCTGCATGCAAATACAATTCTGTGAACCATACAAATTAAACATCCGATGACAGTGAAGTAAAGAAGTGCAATGGTTATTCAGATCATGGCACAAAATAGAAAGTACGAGCATTGGAGGCAAATTAGATTATGTACAAAATTTTAAACGAGAATTGCTATAACGGGAAGTTTTTGTGACAGGTGGCTGAAGCACAGAATTAAATACTTTGTTTATCTGCTTCGGTTGGCTAAAAGTGTGATTAATACGAAACTGACGGCACATAGAGGAACCTATTAAGTGGGCAAGAAGGAATTCCTAATACCTTACAGAGATAGGAAAAAAGTCGTGCGTCGCTTGCGGATTAATGTGAGTTCCAGCAAAGTGCTTCGATTGCCAAAATTTCTTCAGATTCGAAGAATTCAGATCATTGCGCACAAGTTTTCTCCATAATGTTGGCCCTTCCGATCATTATTAAAGAAAGTAGCAGGCGTACAAAAATTAGTTCACTTGATGTTTTCACATCCTCTCTTCGGCATTTCTCACTGTATAGTGCATACACTGAATCGAATGCTAGACAACACAGCGATGTGTGTTTTGGTGTGTGCGAAGTGATATCAGAGCACGCACGCATCTCTCACTGGCTCTAGTGTCCTCTGCTGACAGCTTATTGTTTGCCATTTCCAGTAGCAAGCGATACACGAAGTATCCATTCGAGAAGGAGCAAGTTGTCTAATTCTGTGATGTGCCATTTCGATATTAAGGTTAGACATATAACTCTTCCTTTCTAGGAAACCGAAGCATGCGCAGATGAATCTAATTCTGTGGACTGAAGTGTACCAACCGATCTCATCGACATATTCTAAATAGGTTGTACATTGAAAGGCGCCCTAAATGGGTGATGATCATATTTTTCAATATAACGAAACAATTTCAAACATATTTTGTTGGCAGAATCCAAAACAGATTCCTTCTCATCACGAGAAGAGCCAATTATCTCGAAAACTCTTCTTTCAATGTGAACAATATCATGCAGCAAGTAATCAGTTGCATTGCAAAACATGGGAATGCATATATGTCATATATTTCATTTGATGAATTTATCACGGAGAAACATTGAGTCAAAATAGATACTGTTCATCTGGCAAATGTTCAGTCTTCAATGTGACAACGACAGCTGGTATGTTCCCTAATGCAACTTTCCCTACGCATTGCGTGCGCTTGGCCAATCACGTAAGCCAAAAGGAGAGTGATCTTTCCACATCTCTCTACCATTGCATACAATGTCTGAGAGAATCGCGTCACCTCTAGAGTAACCGAAACAGTCGAATCCATCTCTGTGGAGGATATTCATCTATCTATGCCATAGAATTAGATTGTTTAAGGGCATCACTATGCTAGAAGTGCAAACTGATTCAAAACGCTGGCATATGCAAGAACTTACTGAGTGGGCAAAAAGAATTTTTAATACCTTGTATAGATAGGAAAGTCGTGCGTCGCTTGCAATTGCTGTGAATTCTTTCAAAATGCTCCAATCACCACTATTCCTTCAGATTCGAAGAATTCAGATCATTGCGCAAAAGTTTTCTCGATAATGTTGGGCCCTCCGATCATTATTACAAACGTTAGCAGGCGCACGAATAAACGTTCACAATTTTCTCCGTAGAACTTGACATCGACTGCGTCTCTTTGCTGTGTGATCCGGTTGATAACAGTCACTGAAACTCTGCATAATTTGGCGTGTAATGTTGGACTGCCTGCTCATTGTTCGATTGCTATGGTATTATGTCAGGAGATTGTGCCATTTCATTCGCGTTACATGTTCCAATGCTTCTTTTCCAGTCAAACAGAATAAGAGACGACTGTCTAATTCTGTGATGGACATTCATCCATCGATACAGGCATGAGGACACTCATCCATTGATACAGACAGGCATGAGGACATTCATCTGTTCATGCAGTCAAGCGGAAGTTTATCTATGCCGGCATGAGGATGCTCATCTATCTATGCAGACATTCAACTCTAAGAGAACGAAAAAATAACGTGGAAGTGATGAAAGCATGGAAGTAATTTTTGCAGTCAGATTGACGTCCACTAATCCCCCATAAAGGTTATCAAGTCTGCGTTTTTTATACAAAACGCGCTTAGAGACTTGACTTTCATCGATGACATCAAAACCAAAAACTGAAGTTCAAAGGTGTACTAGAGACGAAGTTTTCTCTCCAGATTAAAAATGTAAACCTGATCTTTAATGTTTCCTCTATTTCATGTAAGGCTTCATATATGCTGATGTCTATTTTCATGTTTGCTTCGTCAATTTGGATTGCGTGTCATTAAACAAGCAAGTTCTCCATGCGACAAGAACAAAATCTTTCGTCTTTACTGATATGCTAACTAGCAGGGAGGAATCACGTAGATAACGCTCTACTGCATCTACACCTGCTCAAAATTAGTACACATCGATCAAAGAATAGAACAGCCAATTTTCTATCAGTCGAAAATCGTGGGAAAATGCATTGCTCGTTTAAATACAATGATGCTTCATTCAAATGACAAGAGGAAACTAACAGAAGGCTTGAAAATACATGAATTGATACAGATGCGTGCAATATTGCTTTCAATGAAATATCTTGCTTAAAACTGACTGTTTTCACAAACTTAACCTTGAAAATTAAATAAAACACGACAAGGATAAAAAATTCTAAGAATACAGGAAACGGAAGAAACCAATGTTAAGCAACTACTCCAACCGTGTAAATAATTAGGTCACTGAAATTGAAGAGCACATGAATATAAATCAACACTGATAATATAAGATTTCTTACCTCACTACAGAGTGGGAAACGTAATACAAACAACGGCTAGACGTTCCTACTGCTACGGTGACGGAAAGTATAACAAACAACAATCAATTTTTCTTTCAACTATAAAACTTGACGAGAAGCTAACCAAAATTACAAATGATGAAACTCAAGAAACATAAGAAGCCAAAATAAGATCGCTATGTACGGAGTCATCAGGGAGGAACCATGTGGCTGCTGAGGTTTCGGCCCCTAACCTTCAACCTACAGCACATGGCAGGGCCAGGCCAACCATATCGAATGAACGATAGGGAAGGTCTCTTCAAACCTGAGGAAAGATAGTAAAAACTTAATTGCAAATAAATTTGGTTACAATACAACAAAAGGATGCATGAGAACATAGATGATAGTTGTCCATGACCTTGAACAATTAATGTTCTTGTTTTGTATTTAAAAACTGTCTTGGGTAAACTCCTTAATGATACATTGTAAGCTATAAACCATAGAGTAGATATGTTAGGTAGAGTGGTAACTCCGCATTTATTAAATCCCCAATGACAGCCTTGGAGAGGTAATATTTGTTAAATTAGCAATTCGATGACCTGTTATTGCCTTTATGCTGAACCGCAAGAGAATCGTCTTAAGCTTGATCATATGAAAAGCAACCTGCCACTGGCACAGCAAGATAGCAGAATCAAAGACAATGATTTCAATTGACTTTGAAAGATGTAATTGGGTCCACATCATCATTCAGATTCAAGAAGTGAAACATGAATTTATTGAATCAAAAAATCATGCCGGTGAAAATTGAATTAAAAACTAGAAATTTCAGCCAAGAGAACACGAATAATATCGTGACTTTTTCATGAAGACTTCCATAATAATACGGATCATGAAATTCCTTTGATAATCAGCTTGATTTCAGCTTTGTTAGGATGCTTATTAGCAAATATTCATTCCTTTTGTTATCCAACTTGTTATATACTACTTACAATGGGGAGTCATCTCGGTAGTATATGAATTGGCAAAATTTTGACTTTTTTAGAACTGCTCAAATAATTTTTTGGACCACGGGAACGCAATCTCCACAAGAAACTGAATCTTTTCATGTAAAAATTTTCACTGTATACAGATACTTGTTTGAGTCGACACTCTACCTATATATCCTTACTCTATGCTACGAGTATAAACCGTAGATATCTGTTAAGATTTTTATCTGATATGAACAGATTTTAATTGTTTCGTCATCACTCATCACATTGTGACGTCATCATTTTAACAGCTATTCATGGATTTTTCTGTGAAGTTCAACGGCTATTTTAGCTGTATTTTTAACGGTGTACAGTTTACAGTGTAGATGCATGTGATCCGAAGGACAAACAAGTTAGTGACTTGAAATCTCAAATATGCGTATACAAAATGTGGAATTTATTTCCACAAAAGTCGCCATTCCAATGAATCTGTGAAATTTTATTCTACAGTTCATGGTAACTTAAAATGTGGTCATTAAGAAAGATAATTTGCAAAACTCCAAATATTTCAAATCATTAAGAAAATGCATAAAATGACTAACATAGAGTAAGTATAAGCAGGTAGAGTGTCGACTTAAGAAAGTATCTGCTTACAGTGAAAAAGTTTAGATGAAAATAGTCGGACATTTCGTAAATTATTTAAACAGTTTTAGAAAGCTAAATTTTTGCAAATTATTCCTTTGTTTATATAGCTATCGACATGAACCTAATTATTATGAAACATGTTGGATATCAAAAGTAATGAATATTTACTAACAAGCATCCTAATTAAGAGGAAGGTAAGCTGATTATCAAGGGAACCTCTACGTCTCTACGCCCACGTCCACGACTACGTCTCTACATCTACGTCTGCGACTACGTCTACGACTACGTCCCTGCATCTACGTCTACGCCCACGTCCACGACTACGTCTCTATGTCGGTAGCTCTCGGACTATTAATTCCCTTGTAGCTTTCAATGATCGTCATTATCATTAACAGCGATGATTCATCCTTTTCAGATGACAGCCTAAGTAGGCACGTAAACTTTAAGCTACGACAGCCTCTACATATCGCATGCTAAATACGGACTCTGAAATGCTACAAATGCACTACAAAGGTAATAACATTGAGGTAGGAGTATTTCAGTGACCATGATGTAGTTAAATCAAGCTTAATTAAGCGACAACCATAATTTTTCAATTGAGGCCGTCCAGTTTGGAATTGAAGATTTGAAGCACGTCTATCTTCACAAGATGACATCTAATTTATCAAATTTGAACATGTAGCCACCACGAGACATGTTTCAGCATGTTGGACTTGATCAGTCGTGGGTAGGTTAGAATCAGCGACGTTGGCTTTAGAGGACGTGCAAGCATGCGTGAATTAGCCAGGGAGGCACTGCTTGACGCAGATACATGGAGGGCGGATTGCATTCTGCAATCAGTTAATGCCACATCCGAGATTGATGCGCTTCACGAAGACGCTACTCATTACATACTAAGACAAGTAACCTAGTAATTGATAAATTTATCAAATCTCTGATGAGGCATGTCTCGTGATGGTCGCATCTGTTCAATCAATTGTCAGGTTACTTGCCTTAACATGAAATTAAATATTTCGAATAATAAGTTTACAAACCTACTTACTACATGGCATTGGAGAATGCATAGCAATTGAGTCGTGTGATTGCTGAGTCAATTCGCATTAAAGGCTACGTCTCCCATCCACATCGCACGCACTTTGGAGAATAAATAGCTTTTAATACTTGTAGATTCTGACCCCTGAAATCATTGGGACAATGCCATTGCGGGCTAGAGAAGACAGTCAATCCATTCGCCTTCCATTAAATGAAATTTCTTCAGGTGCTGCATTTTGGAATGTCTTTCGCATTTCGTCTGTAAGCCGGAGCCAACAGGATAAGCCAAGCGCCATAAACTTTCACCCGGTTGAAAATCCTTCGGCGATTATCTTCAATAGAACCGACGTTGTGATACAATGCCTCGCTTCGCTTTGTATGCTTAAGACTTACTATGCTTTATTCACTTACAAATGTTAGAAATGTATCATATATTTTCCTCTTCTTCCTGCTTGTATAACCTGTCATGAGAAAATTCTGATGTTATTCCACGGCAGAATATTGGTCACCAGAATGGTCTCATTCGGCACATACTAGAACGATCGATGTTCAACTTAACAACTGCATGCGCCTCATATCAGGAACTATTACATCGACCCCTATAGAGATACTTCCAGTACTGAGCGGGATTGAACCTCCAGACATATTGGCCTTATGGGTCATAAGTCATTTTGACAAGACAGTTTTTTTTCACATGACAGGTAATACAATCAGGTAGAAGAGGAAACTATATGATACATTTCTAATTTTTGTATGCATCTTTTGTCTGTATTTTTGTTATGGCTCCTTGCTAATCCCTTTCGCGACCAATGCGTGCAGACCACGTCATACAAGCATTGTTCAAAGCCACCACGATTGGGAAGACATCAATAGAGCGTAATGGCGTGCTGAGCACGCTGTGGTGACTTCGAACAATGTAATGAATTTCACATTGGTCGCGAAGGGGTTATGGAGGATCGCGGTGCGACTTCCGAACGATGGCTTGTGGCTTGCTCTGTGTGCCTCCGGCCTCATGTGGCATGCTCTTCACATCCACTGCTCAGGTCATACGTGTTAATCATGCAGACAGTCGAATTGAGTTCAAAGATGTTGACATTCTGAAATCGTCCGGTTTTCTTCTCCGCTACGGAGGACAAAGGAAACACCGCAAACTTGTCACAGCATTCAATAAGTGAAGAAAGTTGTTTTTCTTTTCCAACATGATAGAGGAGGAAATGACTTTCTCATACATGTAACTCACTGGTGTTGTTCTACCAGATATAGGGTGTATCGTTAATTGTCGCTGTCTTTGATCTTAATAGAATCAGGCCAAACGGTTAATTTCCAGCTCTGCAAATATTGTCTTCTGAAGAGAACGAATCTTATTCATTCATTTATTTGTTTATTTCTCTGTTCAGAGGATGAACTGACATGAGGAAGGTTTTTTATTAACAAGAAATAAAACAAGCAGGTAAATAATTTTCTCCAATGATAGACTTATCATCCGAATGGCGTCGTTAGTACAACAGTCTTGTGATAGATCTTTTCAATCATCGCATTCAATTCTACCGTGTGATTTGTGTACTTCCAAAGAATTCCGATTCATATCTGCGCAGCCAGGTTTTGTAAAGTTAATCGTCGATATTTATGCATCATGACATCTAACAATGAATAATAAGACTTTGAATAATCATCGGAAGTAAAATGACAGGCAAGCGAACCGAAAAATGAGTAGTTTTATAAGAATTATCGCCAATCATCAGGGTTAACAAAATTTTTTTGTAGTTATGCAGTGTATTATCAATCATTGAACAATAAACAATAACAAAGTGTTCTTAATATAAGCTAAAAGGTCATTTACAAAATGCAAAAAAATCTGGTAAGCAAATCTAAGAATAAAAAACCTATGAAACTTGTTGGCCTAATGCCGACCGTGAATTGGATTTAGCAGGGCCTGTCGGCAGAAACTGTTGAGGGCTTTTCGTAAATTATTGTGACGATACGCAACATTTGGTCCCTTTCGACAAGTCAAAGCGTGATGACCGGTGGCATCTAATGCAACTGTTGGGCATCCACGCAAGTACTGTCATAAGCATATAAATTGAGACCAAGCCACCATATAACAAGAAAGCACATTTCATTCGCTTTTAGATCATAGCCAAGGCCAGGAGAAGGATTAGCACGTAGCCAAAGGATTAGCACGTAGGGTTAACATAAATACTTCAATAATTATTTTGAAGTTGTCATTGGACTTTATTTCACACAACCACACTGATTCACATGGTAATTAACATAGACATAGAATCGGAATGCTTTGCCATTGAGGTGATGATCTGACTACTTTAAATGGATGGCAGTCTGCATATCGATAATCAGTGCGTGAGATAATGACAATAACTTCCTGAATTCGCGCACGAGCTTCTTGTTAGATTTGATTTTTAGATTGTTGATGAACATCAGTAAAACGACAATTCTTGCCTTCCTTAAAAGTACAATCGTAATAATAAAGGTGATAATTTCATTTTGAGTGATTAAATCTTGGATCATCACGTTATCATGTGTACCAAACTCGGAGGTGCATAGATCAATAGAGTAGGGATATATAGGTAGAGTGTCGACTCAAAAAAAGTATCTGTATACAGTGAAAATTTTTACATGAAACGATTCAGTTTTTTGCGGAGATTACGTTCCCGTGGTCCAAAAAATTATTTGAGCAGTTATAAAAATAGTATAGTTCAATTTATATACTACCAAGATGACTTCCTCTTTATAAGTAGCATGAAACAAGTTGGATATCAAAAGGAATGAATATTTGCTAGTAAGCATCCCAACTAAACGGAAATTAAGCTGATTATCAAGGGAATTTCATGATCCGTTTTATAATGGAAAAATCGCGATAGTATTCGTGCTTTCTTGGCTAAAATTTCAAGTTTTTGCTTCAATTTTTTAATCGACGTGATTTTATAATTCACTAAATTCATGTTTCATTTCTTGAAGCTGAATAATGATGTGGACCCATTTACATCTTTCAAAGTTAATTGAAATCATTGTCTTTGATTATGTGATTTTGCTCTGCCAGTGGCAGGTTGGCTGTGATATGATCACGCTTCAGGAAATACTCTTGAGGTTGAGCATGAAAGTAATAGGAATTTTATCGGATTGCTAATTTAGCAAACATTAAATCTCCAAGGCTGTCATGACATTGAGAATCTGTAAAATATACCAACATTCCTTCTGCATTACTATCATGATCACTCAATTCAGTGGTAATTTCTTCAAAGCTGCAAAACTTTGCATATCTCACATTTGGTGACAATTATCAATTACATCCCCTCGAGTTCATTTAATAAAATCAAAAGTGTATACACATTGGGGATTTAATAAATGCGGAGTTGCCACTCTACCTAATATACTTGCTCTCTGCATGGATTTACATAAACAAATACAACTCGCAAGACGACTGTAAGCATAAATTAAGAATTGTCGCTTTACTGATGTTGAGCAACAACCTGCAAATAAAATATAGCAAGAAATTCGTGCGCGAATTTAGGAAGGAAACGTCAGTAGCTCTCGTACTAAATGACCATCATTTGATCACTGAGCTTCCTACATTAGAGATAGACAGAATACCATCCATTGAAGGTAGCAAGATTAGCACCACAATAGCAAATGCATGTGTTACTCATATCAATATCTTAACAGGGACAATCAGTAATAATTTGTAATGATTATGCTATTGCCAAAAACAAGTAAAACAAGTAAACATGAAGGGAAGACTCTCATTTTGCATCTCTTCTTCTAAATTGATGTGGTTGTTTGAACGAATGGTCGCTTCAATTACTGTAAGATAATGCGAACTTTGACAGCTCCTTTGAGTATGTCAGTATGGGCCATTAAGGACAGGTCATTATTCAAAATGCGTTTCCTTCAATATTCTTTTGGTGGCTGATAGATCGCGTATTCGCATGTTGTTAAAAACCCTTCTTCAACGTTTACGTGACATAGGCTTTGTAATTAATAGAAAGAAAAGTCAAATTGTTCCTGTATCGAAAATTTCTTACCTGCGCCAATTTTATGATTTTGTTAATAACACACGCGCATTGGCGAACAAACATGTAAAACGTCTTCCAGCTTTCCTTAAGCTTTTATGTCAACAACCTTTTGATAAACATGTACAAGGATATCTCACGTTCCTTTTGTCTAGTATGGCCCCGTTTTTTGCGCCACTGCGCCATTCTTGGAACATCCTTTTTGCAGAACTTCCTTTTTTGTTAAATGCTTTTTGTTCTCAGATTTTTCTGCCTGAGAAAGCAGCGAGTGTATGGTTCACAGACGCAACTCCTACTACTACAGCTGTTTTGTGTCGCGACTCGCGCTGGTTCTCCAACTTCCGAGCCAAACACCAATTTCACGCAGAAACGGACGCCCTTTTACAAGCAGCTGATCTCCCTAAGCCAGGCGACGTCATCGCTACAGACGTCACCGGCCTTACATCCATGGGTAAGCGTTCAGGCTATGGACTTTATGACAAGTTGGTGCTTTATGCTACAACTCATCGGTGGAATATCATAACATGAGAGTTTTCAAAAGACACAAGGCTTGCTGAACAATTTATAGAAATAGTAGCAGGCTACCATGAGCATGTTTGCACTTTACTGAATAAATCTGTGGAGAATCGTGAATGTTTGGGACAGGAATGTCGTCATTGAATGAGAATTCTATTTCCAAATATTCTTGAATTTTCTAAACGTGTAAAAAATTATATATTCAACCTAGTCAAGTAAATTTCAATTAATAATTATACACCTACAAATGAATAATGGACTTGTAGATTGATAAATGTCGATTTGTCCCTGGTTAATGTACATGTAGATGCTATGACTTGAAAAGTGGACCGAAATTTGATTTGTATTGATTAAAAGTCGTTGATAAAGCATTCTACTATTCGCTATTTTAACTAATTATTGTGATGTATGCAATTGATTCCTAATTTAATGTCTATTAATGATACTTTCAGCTATGTGAAAAAATCATTTTTTTTAAGAAAGCAATTGTATGATAATTATCATGCATACATAAAAGATATATTTGACGAGTTATAACCCTCAATGAAATATCTAAAAATGTTCATTCCTTGCCTTTTATCAAACACGATTTTTGTTCATGTCGTAGATGCGAATACTTAGCTATAGTATCCTATGCAATTAGATAATAACAACTAGAACCTGTGGTTGTGCAAATCATGGAAATTGATGTCACGGGTAGAGTTCGTGGGCACCTATGACATTCATAGTGCATTTGTGAGGGTAGGGGGCGGCCGAGCGACGGAGCGATTTTAATGGAAACTTGGCTTGGTAAGCGACTGGTAGGCTTAATTCATGATGCATCAATCATGATGTCAACAAGTTCAGATTAAACATTTACAGTAAAGTAAGCGTATATTTCTTCAAAATTAGAAATCGAAGCAATTCACAAGTCATAGTTATTGGCAGATATTATAAAATATTAACTTACATTCAAAAGTTTAGCGTGAGGATTGTTCAACACCATGTGACTGCTTAGAAAAGATAAATTAGGTGAGTCATAGAAGGCATGCAGAAAATGCAAAAAGCATGAAGAACGAGCAACACATGCATCTGACGTGAAGTTTTACTTGTACTCGTATGTACGCAGTTCACGACTTTCGTTGACAAGAAAACATGACCAGGGAATAGTTGAATTGGTACGACGGGCTGGCAAATGTAAGTGACTAGAAAACTCCATCCTATCCGGAATCAGATCATGAAGAGGATGAAGATCACTGCCCTTACATCTCAAGATGAATTTCTCAGCCGCCTCCCGAAAAAGCAAATCAATGGGTGGGAAATTTTCACGTATGCACTTCCGACCGCAAACAATACTGTGTGCCTGGTTTTTTAAACTTTCCAGCTTTGACAATAATTTTCCCAGCAACCGATCGTAAATGGGAGAAACACACAGAATTACAGAGAGAATCAAATATTTATAAATGATGATGAGATCCTTCTTACCGATAATTGTCTTTAATACTCTCAGAATATAAAGGCGCTGCGACACATTTTCATAATATTGAATATTTGCAAATCTCAAGTCACACCGTCGCAAATAATAACACCAAGGACTTTTACAGATTGAACACCAGCCACTGTATTATGATAGCACCGGTCATTCTCCAAAGAACGCCGGCTGTTGTTAAAGAGTTGAAGATCTTGGGTGTCGTCTGTAATGATAGTCTTACTTGGGTTGATCATTTTCGAAATATTTTTAAGATTTGTTCAAAAAGGTTGTACATGTTGAAGATCCTACGTAACATACTAAATCATGACGATCTGTGGTTTGTATTCAAAGTGTTCTGATGTATTGTACATGCTTATTCGGCATATTAGACAATGAATCTTTAAATTTCATCGATCGCCTATTTAAGCGAGCGCGTAAATTGATATGCCCATTCCAATGTAATAGTAGAAACTTTTCGTCAACTTTTCATGAAGAACGTTTGGCGGCCTTCCGATCATTGTTTTACAAATGTCAAGCTGAGAATCACCCTTTATACTCCATTGTACCGTGTTATGACTATAAAAGAATAAAAGTTCAATTTTGTCGAACATCTTTGAGACAAAATTGTTTTGTTATTATGTCAACGTTGGTGATCAATGAATTGACTGATCTCATTTCTGCTGTTCCTTCATGACCTGTATCTGATCTTGACGCTTGAAATTTTTGATTTTCATTTGGTAACTATACACATTATTCTATTCTATTCTATTCTATGCAAAGCTGTTCGGATTCTGAATAATTGATTTCAAAACCAAGTTCATTTATAGACGTGCATATGGACGGCAGGCAAGAAGTTGATTTCAAAGGTGGAATGGCTTTGATGATATTGATGTCGTCAGCATATTTTGCTATCTTTGCAGTTTGTGAATTAATGAAAATGTATCCCATGTACGCCCCAAAATGTAACGGACTCAATACGGAGCCCTGTGGCAGACCAGACATAACCATAAAAGCAATATAATAATAATTTTATAGTAATATATAGTTAATATATAGTAAATAATTTTGCATTACATTTTACATTAGCTCTCCTGTTTTGAAGATAGTAGCGCAACCGACATATAAATCCGGAATTCACTCCGCAATCGAGGAGATAGTTAATTAATCTAGCATGCTGAAGTCTATCGAATGCCTTCGAAACATCTAAACATGTTAGATGCACCGCATACGTGTCCTTAGAATCCAAGGAGACTGAAATCTCATCCATGATTTTAACCAATGCAGTCGTAGTGGATCCCAACGGTCTGAACGCGTGCTGCTCCTTCCCGTAAAGGTCTATGAGCGTGCTTTTTATCTGCTCCAATACAAGTCTCTCGAACACCTTATAACTGACGGATAAAACGGAAATCGGTCGAATGTCATTTCATTTTGGCGACCTTTTTTTGGGGATTGGACAAATATTAGCCATTTTTAACATACTTGATGACCTCGTCTCTATAATACAGCGATTGAAAATGATCGAGAGAGGGAAGCATAAGAGTGAGGCGCAATCTTGCAGAAGTTGAGGGGGTATATCGTCGCAGCCAGCCGATTTGTTTCGATCCAAAGACAGGAGTTGCCTGAAAACATCGTCAAGAATTGCGTGAGGGTTCCATTGACACGTCTGCTTCTGCGGAATCAATCTTACTTGCAAGTTTGACCAACTTTCTTTAAAAATACGCATTTGAAAGTCAAATTCAATCTGACTTCTTGATAAGTTCATGACATCGCTAAAAACGGTAATTGATGCCGGCACATAAAGTATTGATGACGATGGGACCTGTTTTTATATATCAAACCATGAATTCTGTACTCATCTCGCGTTTTCCCACATCTCAACAATTCCAGCTTATAGAATTCCTGACATTCGATGTCTATGGCAAATAAATGTTTATCCTATTTATCTATCGAATAGATCTAAAAACTTTCTCTTTCGTGTTCGATTCCATCTGCTAATGACTTTGTTTGGTTAAAGGCAATTACTTTCTTCACTGCAACTGCATGCAAGCTTGAAGGAAAGTGCATCTTGGTACGATGAGTTCCTCTCCATAGATGTTGAAACTCTCCTCATGTGATTCTAATGAGACGGAAGACGATCGGGTTTAGTTTCAAACTGTCAATCAAACTCTATTAAGGTAATTAATGTGAATTGTTTGAACCACATTTCCATGCAGTGTCAGGAAGCTCGGTGTGATGAGAAGGAAGATGAATTCGAATTTGAATAGTTGCCGCGATGTAGCTATGGTAGACACCTATATGACATTCTTTAATAAAAGCGTAACAAGAAGCTACTACATCCAGAAGCAACAAGCACTTTGTTTATATATCATACTGCAGGTACACAAATTTTCGTGCATGACCGAGTGCCCTTTTCTCGAGTTGATGGTCTTCCGTCATGATAAATAAAACTGGTAACCGATGAAGGCAGACATTGTGATACCACTGCAACTACCGGTGCTTTTCCCTCCCCTGGTAAAAGTGCTTGCCCTCGGAGGAAGAGGCATATGAAACTTATTTGAAGGAGAAGAAAAAGGCAATGAATGAAAGGCTGTACACTAGTCTATTTTTCAGGGAAACAATTGAAATCAAATTTAAAACATCCGGAAAGCCCCCGGGGGAACCCAGAAAAGGAAAGGAGTGAGAACGTACATGTATATAGTGTATAAACGGTGTGCCTCAGCAAGTTTGTAACACTAATATTTTCTCTTGTAATAATTATGGACTACGAATGCAAATCATTATTGCTCTGATTTTAAAATTATGTGCTATACTTTTAATAACAACACAGTTTCGATTGCATGGTAATTCCTGCTCTCTGAGTGCTTTGATTTAAAAATGGCTCCGCTGACTTCATGATCAGATTGTAGAAAAAGGAAAATTCGGATATCCGGTTGAAAACTGCCTTGCTCTGAAACATATTTGTGATCATCGCAACAAATTGGAATAGGTAATGACAAAGTATGATTAATTTACTGCGTCTATCAACGGGACTGAGAATTTAACTCAATAGTCCGGGAGCTAGCGTGAAGTTGTGCAGGGAACAAGGTAATACATAAAACTTTCACATAGCATAGTACACCTCCAACCTACTGCAAAACTTCGCGTCTGCCGAATCAGATCATTTGCTTTTAAGAAATAGAGAGGATAACAAAATCCTATGTATTTCCAATGGTAAAATTGTGACATTTAAGGTGTTGACTCCATTTTTTCGAATTTTCGCTCATAAAAGTTACACAAATTGGTATTTTGTTGAACTGGTTATTATAGAAATCATCTACAGATCATTCTTTCAAATGAGTTATCATTCAGTGACAGAGGATGAAGTAAAGTGTACAAACAGACACTTTTCGTTGGTGTAACTGCAAATTTTAGCATAGAAATTTCAGGAAAATTGTTGATATACTTTAACGAAAAGTTAACTAAAACCATAGCCTTATCCTTGAGGTGCATTCTACATGTGCTTTCGACGCGATCATTCTATTATTCGTCATACCAGTGAGATACGTCATGGCAAAATATTGATACAAAAAGAACGATGACATTGAGCATTGTGCGCGCACCGCTAACTGCGGTAATAGAAGAAAAATGTTATAAATTTAATGGTACCCGCCTATAAGTCGAGACACCTACTTATGGAATGCTCAGAATCTACTGCAGACTAATGACAAATCTCCAGTTCCACAAACAGGTATTTTCTTGGGAGAGGATTAACCCCTTTCTCCTGCAGCTACATGTATGTTGTACAGCCCGATCATAGCGACGGACGGGCAGATAGGTAGGGGAGGAAATTTGTTTATTTGCTTTCGTGCATGAAATGTAGATATCCGATCACTTTAATTGACCTGTAAGGCCATAGAAATTAACAATACCATAGAAAGTCCTAGAATGGAAATTGCATGACAATTATGGCACACGCCGGGGGAACTTAGTTGGGGCATAAAGCAAATTTTGTGAACTGGCTTTCTTGTTTTCGGTTTGGTATTTTTAATTATCAAGTCAATTTGTGATGTACACAAAAGCAATAGTCAATTTACAAAATAGTGCAGCGACAGGATGACAAAGAAGGAAATCCGTTAAAACGTTCTGTGCGTTCATCATTTTGAAATATCGCTCCGATAATCAATCAAGAGTATAATCAGACACATATGCAACTTGTAATGTCGATTTACAGAGCATGCATTGCTCCAGCTTGAAATCAGAGGCCAAGAAATCTTGCAGTATTCATTTTGCTTTGAAGGATCCCCCTGTTCAATATATTTGAACAATTTTCAATACCTTTGCATGCTTTCGAATATGAGCCTCCAAAATATCATCACATTATATTACATATGCCATTTAGTGATTAATTGAAAAGTTCCAGTGACATTTCATTTATCTGATAAATGACTGTCGCTAAAGAAGCTACCGATGTGTTTATTCCAGAAGAGCGCTAGGTTTCTTAACCGCTAGAAGGAGAAATTATCCAATAATTAGAATTATTGTCTTTGAATTCTTGAGATATTCTTGCAACCAGTACACCGACTACTTTCGATTATGACTCTGTGAACCAAATTTCAATTTGTATTCCAATATTGAAAAATTGGAAAATATCTGTCGATGACTGCTACAAATAGACACACTATATTAATCCATGGAATAGTAGGCTATTTCACATGAAACAAAGCCGTCATCTCACTTGCAATTCTCTTCATGAAAATCCTGTAATTTGCTGTCAACAACTTCCACAACCAACTTGACAAATAGTTTGACTATGATGCATTGTTTTAGATCGAATCTGATCTACAAACCATAGATTTTCCCATGTGCCATCATTGCACATAGGCAAGATATCAAACTTCCATTCTAGTGTACTATTATCTACTTCTATGCGTGGGACTGAAAAGTTGAATTTTCCTACCGGCAGTTAACATAGAAGAGATATCTTTTAACTGCCACACAAAATGAAAAGTTGTTTATCACGATGTGCGTTTCTTTCTGCGAATGAATGCTTCCAGTATTGTTAATTTCTTTTTTTCGACCTTACACTGCGTCGCCCTTCGTCGTCGCCCTTGTCTTCGAAAAGTCATCTTCAGCTGATTTCAACTTGCTTTCAGCAATCTCAATCATGGCCTGTGCTACGGCTATTTGTGTGGCATCATTTGATTTGACAGCATTCTTCAACTTTTCAGCAACTTCCAAGATTTCAGCATTTCCAGTTGTCATCATTTGGGTACCATTCTAGTGTACTATTATCCACTTCTATGTGTAAGGCAGATTATTGCCCGCGCGGGAGATATCTACATTACATGCACGGAGAGAAATAAATAACAATTATAGACTTCCATACTTTGTTAGGAAGGAGCTTATATTATGAAAAGTTAACTGTGGGAGGAAAAGTTAGCTTTCCGTGGAATCGATTGCAACACTGTTTCATTTGCTTCGGGATCATATTCATTCCAGAAGATGATGTACGTGTACCGTAATAAAATTCTTTGCATTATAATAACTATTCAGCGCATCTTACACACTCTAGGTGGTGAACTTGCAGCTGTTCTTGTCATTGTCTGAAAAGTTATATCCTCACTTATGCAATAAAATGCTGTTGTCATAACAACCCAAGTCGTAGCATTCCCTTCTTTTAACTAATCATAAAAGAAACTTACATAAATTCAAAGTACACGCATGCATGCTAAATAAAAGGAAGATATCTAATTTCACACAGATGAGAGTTATGCAACTTTCTAAATATAGGAATGAAGGTGAAATAAGGTAAAGGAAAGTGTTGAGGCGATAAAAGGTAAGAAAATGCACCTTTTGACCACTGTAGCAACTGGTTAATTGCGATTCATTCATCATTGAACGACCAGAAAACTGGCATATTCGATGCATTTACTTTAGCAGGAATAATTTTCATGAAAATGTGACAGCAAATTTAATTCCTCGCTAGGCCAATCCAAGGCAATTCATTAGATACGTTGTCTGCATTTTCCACCAGTATTTTTGACTCTGTATTCCAAACTCTTTTTTTTAAATATCTATAGAGAAGAGTATGACAACTATTAAGTCAATGAAAGACACCAACATCCTCCATTCCCCGACCGCACTCGCCTTACCCAGGAATCGAACCGATTTCCGCGGTGGAGACGAACTCGCACCTTCTTCATTAGGCCACACCTGTCATGCAAAAGGAAGTCTGAAGTTATCTCTAAGTTACATTGAAAGCTTGTTGTTCTATTATTATTGACTGAAAGCTACATTCATTCTGCAACAAGAAGATTCTTGCGTTGCACATTAATTGAACTTACAATTACTCGATTGCGTTTACATTACTGAAATTAGTAATTTTGATGAATTACACTAGAAACCATGTAATTGTGAGATAATTTAATGGCAACTACTTTCCAATCAGTGCTGTTAAACATTCAATTTGGACGTATTTTGAGTCAGTTTACTCTCCTCGTCGATAATGCGCAAGCATGCTTAGATGTGCACCACGTTAGCTTCTTCTCCTGCACACGCGGTTCAGTGCTTGAATTCCAAGTTTATTTAGAAACTCAAGTTCATCGACCAACCCGCTCTCCAATCACATCTTCTGATGCCTGGTCCCATATTGCAGGTGAACTGGGTATCGGCGGCCTTCTAAATACTCTCTACAACAATCCTGTCGATGTGCTTTGTCAATAAGCAGCTTTGATCAAGTGCAGTTTTCATCAAGGTTTTGCGAATTGGATCCGCAATTATTTGGGAGAGAGAACTCAAAGAATGGAGATGAACAGACACGTCAATGAATCTCATGATATCGCTTCTGGCATCCAATAGGTACCTGCCTTCGGACCATAATTGTCCAATGTCAAAGTGGGATCATTAATCCATGTATACTCACAGAATGTCATTGTGAACATTGATGGTTGCAGCTTTTGCTTCCCAAACAAGGAAAAGAGGAACCTGGTAACACCTCATTGGGCACAAGAAAATGTTGATATGGTCCACTGAAATAGTCTTAAACCTCAATTTAATAAGTGTTAACTCATAAAGATTTCCAATTACAACATTTTGAGTCCATTCACGGGTATGAATTAAACTGATGAGCTTCGAAAATCACAAGTTGAGACAAGTAGCTCGTCGCATCATGTTCTGACATAACTGCACGTATAGCAAGACTTAAACTTGTCGCGATAGAGCCACCGGCAAATTTTCATACATGATCACGACTGAGGTGGAGAATCCTTAACATGACTTAAGACCCAGGAAATCGACTCAGACGGGAAAGCTTCAGCAAATTCTGCAGTTTCGCCTTGGCATTCCTTCGCTTTAGACTGAATGATGACTGAATCCTTGAAAAATGGTGTACACTACTGTTTACTGCCACAAATAGGTAGTATGAAAAGTTATTTATTTTGTAAGTAGAAGATCAAGCATTATGATGATCACTACAAGTGATGAAGAAGACACAAGATTATTGTGTTAAATTCTATCGATGCGTCCATGCAGTATTTCTACATCACGGCAGATTGCTCTTCCGAGAGTTTATTCTTAGACATGGATTAGGAAAATGCACGAACAGTTTCACTTCTCCCAGCTATCGTGTTGCTACTTGATATAGCAACAATTGTGACATGTTAGACACCAATAAAAGAGAATATTGAGAATCTATCACGATCTGATAAGGTAATGTCGGTATTGCAATGAAATATTGATGAACAGTTCCATTTTTATACTTGTGGAGCACGCGACAGACAAATACCTGAGTGTATGTGAATTCTGCAAACTAAGGTCATTGATGCGTTTTGTGTCAGAATTCATACATGACTGGTCGTGATAATCAACGGGAGATTAATACTCAGCCGCAATGTGAGGCTGATGCTGAAACTGAAGTTCTGCGAAAACTGTCTCACAACACGAGGTGACCAACCGTATCATTTTGCTGCAAATGTGGGAATCGACGCTTTAACATATTCGAATAAGCTGGACGGATTAAGTTGCTTAAGTTGCGACGGGAATGAGCAGAACATTTCATTTTGCTACTGTCGTTTTTTCATGGACGCCTGCTTCCGTAGCCTGCTGCTAGCAGTGAGTGTGCGTATGTTATCGAATGTTTTATCATGCAAATTGATTTTTATCAAAGCCACTAGAGAAGACTGTTTTTTTTGCATAGAAATCCGATTTTTGTTTAACTTATTGGGACTTTGAATGAAAAACAGCTGCTAGATTGCACCGATCAAAGTTGCTGGATTTCAAGAAGGATCAAATTACTGAAACCTGCGACGGTCGTGGATTCCTGCCCTAAGGCGATTAATTGTAGGCTATTTTATCAAAAAGATTTATATATTTAAAGATAAATGATAGTATCTTGAATACCTACAAAGCACACTGATGACAAGATACCTGCAAGTAGTCATTGTCAACCACTTGAAGGCCATCATTTAGGCACCGCTGCTTTGGCATGAGAACGCATGTCCACGACGTACTTTCAATGCTTTCAATACGCATGTTTTCTCTAATCTTTTATCAATGTAGTGTCGTATTTCTATGGTCATAATAGACAAAGTGACGGTCTATTTATTAGCAAGTAAAAATATGGGACGGAATTCCTTCCCTTGTTGTGAATTACAGCTATGCTCTTGTTACCATCACGTCTAAGTGTCATTTTTGTGCTCGTCACGGTAAAACAACGCGACGATTTCTTTAGAGAAAGATAATGTCCGTAATTCAGAACCGCATTCACTCCATTATAAGCCGATATATATGAAAAGGGGAGCTTGTATGAAAGAAGGGCGGTTATTATAGATGGGGCTTCTATGCCATTTTTAGTATTGCTGCTATTTTCAT
Source organism: Prostheceraeus crozeri (assembly GCA_907163375.1). NCBI lineage: Eukaryota > Metazoa > Platyhelminthes > Polycladida > Euryleptidae > Prostheceraeus > Prostheceraeus crozeri. Next base: position 319,658 of record CAJQUW010005232.1, read on the forward strand.
GCGGGTTAGTGAGGACTGTCTATTAGAGAGTGGGCGCTTATTAGAGGGAATACGATGCATTGCATGCAGGGCATGAGTCTACATTTAAGATGAATCGCAGCATAGAAAGTCATTCACATGCTAAAATTCGATTTCTTTGAAATAATTACAGATGTGAAATTCTATTTGAAATGAAAAATGTCTTAAAAATTAAGTTTTGAGAATCGTTTCATGACAATGATTAGAATCCTATTTATAAAATGATATGTACATCGATGACCTACAAGTAGGCCTATGTATGTATTATCTCAATATTGCAATTTTACATTAATAAGTTCAGTATTTTCTCATTTTACCAAGATGGCAAGAAATTGACAATTCTGGTGAACAACGCACAAGTATTAAAGCTGCTTCATGGAAGCTGACTTTAAATTACTCTATAATGTACTGGATCTCATCACCAATCATCAAGTTTTCGAAATCACTTGTGGATGGTTTATGTATGAACTTCCTTGAAAACACTCGACAATAGACGAGAGAAACCTCGAATTTTGTCATTATTTTGAATCAAATCGTCATCGAGACAGGACGATTCTCCCAAACAGTGTTCTCCTGTGGACTTTTATGATGGCATAATATTTCGCACGATCCGCACGGAATGCCATACCATTCAGCAAAGTCAATCATGTATTCAAACACATTAGATCAAATATCTCAAGGTATAAGGTATAGCAAAACTGTCCTTTTTTCGGGCAAGAATGTGCTCACTGTTTACCTCCATATGTTTTCTTTAAATGACAAAATGATTCATTTATGCAATGTCGGTACAAGAAATGGCACTAACAAAATGCACAACTGTCTTAAAAATAATCTAAACTTAAAGATATATTGAAACTATCTGAAAAATCCACTCGTTGATTGTCTGCGGGATGTTGAGAACTCCTTTCGAAAATCTAATGTCTAAGCGTTTTGCATTTTCCTGGCAAAAATCAATCAACTTCACTTCTTCAGCGACCCCCAGATGTGCCAAATGCAACATTAGGCTGACCAGCGAAAGATTTGGATAATTTCTTATCCGAAAAGAGCTTTTTTTCCTATATACCGGTAATAGGAACTACAGGCGTGTAGTTGGGACGGATCGGGTTAGATTTTTCTTGTGGGGTTCGATCTTGTTAAGAAATGCTCGGAGTTTTCGGGTTAGAAGTGAAATGCAAAATGCTTGAAACACAGGCCAAAAATAAATAGACGAAATTATGGGAGAATCTGATGGAAAAATATCTGATTAAAATTGCAAAATATAGAAAATGGAATAAATCTGATTATTTTTTATTAATAAGTAAAGCAAATATCATTTGCTTAACCATCCTGTGTGCAAACTTGATTATAAGGCTGCCGTAATTTTGTTTATATTATAATTATATATTATAATATTATAATTTTATATACATTTATGCAGCACACACCAAATTTTCGCTGGTGTTTGGAAATCTTAGTTTGATGGGATACATATTACTACAAAATCGGAATTTTTATGCTTAAAATTATTGCTGGCTTTCTGCATGCAGACTACTATCATGATGAGACATCCTCTTGTATCTTGTATTTCTTTAGCAAGTAAATGCGGACACATATTTGAGTATTATATGAAATTTTGACAAATGAATATGTCTGAAGTAAATATGTACATTACTGTAGGTCTCATGGATATGGAAGAAAATTGCTTCTACTTTGTGGTGTAGCATACAAATTTAATGAACACAATTATGGGAACATTTATTTCTTCGATGATTATTTTGGGGTAAGGTTCGAGTTTATTTGGATAGATTTCTGATTCGGGTGGGATTCTGGTTCTTCATGGAAATTTTCGGGTCGGGTTGAGTCAATTTTTTGACGGCTACACACCTCTAGCAGGAACAAAGGGCTCTGACGATAAGGTGATGCATCCTCAAGCATAAGAAATAGGGCCTATTACAAGAAAGCCCTTCTTCATGTTATTATATATAAATGAAGTCTTCAACCTCAGCATTTCAAGAACAAAGAGGAGTTGATTGACTTTCACACAATAGTGCAGGCTCTATTATAAACAACAGGAGCATTAGATTAGCGAGTTTGCGAACTGCTCGCTGCATTCCGCCACAGATTCGCGGAAGAGGTTGCATATTTTGCTAGTTTTTTGTCCTTCTTCTTTTGTGTTTTATAATTCATTCGTTTCGTTATTTAAGATGAAGTAATGGATGGAAAAACTGTGAGCAGATTTTTCCATGAAAATAATGTCAATGTTACCACCCGAGAGTGTACACTCAATTAGTAATACATAAGAAAAATAGGATGTTCCATTTGATATCATTGTATACCATCAACATTATATATGACATAGTTGACGACTTTACATGGGAGCCAATCTCCATTACGTTTTTGTAGCTGTTGATGTCCTTCTGCATAAAAGTTTTCAAAGCGAAAATCCCTTGAAATATTTTCTTATTTTTAAATTAATTTACCGAGAGTATTAATTAATATTTCAGAGCAAGGGTCCCTTAACACTTGAAGAGCTTTGAGTAGTATCAATTTATAAGTAAGAAAGCATTTTAAAGGATCTTTAACTTCGCAACAATTTATACAGAGGGAGATGAAAAGCTACAAAATCATAATAAAAAAATCATGCGTGAAATTGAATGTGATGCATGTAGGCTATATGTTGGACAGAACATTCAGTTCGGTGTCACTTTGTCGATGCATTGATCATTATCCTTTGATTTTCTTGAGGCTACGATATGTTGATATCTGATTCTGACATTTTTACCTCAAGAATTTTAATATTCAAGTTATTTCAACACACATGCAGCTGACTCTCAGGAGGCAGTCCCCCTGCCCCCAACGTTACATTGTTATTAGGACCGCCGGAACGACGCATTGTCGCTCTGTGTACGGGACGGATAAATGAAGATGCACGGATCTACCCTGAAACAGGCAATTTTCACTAATAGGCACGGTAATATCGAAGTAGATAAGACCTCATATATTTCTGTGATCTCCGAATAAATTTTGGAGACAGGATAAAGAGATGGCTACTCAAGCCTTCAGAATGACTGAATTTAGTGAGAGAAATCGGTTAATGATAAGATTAAAGACAAACTTGAGATTCCTTTTTCTTCAAGTCAAATCGCTCTCACTTAATTTTCCTCAGAAAATAAAAGGAAATAGTGATATTAAGAAGCTTTTCTTCACAAGTAATTCCTCAAAAGATGTTCATCTTCTCTCGCAGGAATGCTAGGTATTCGGAGAAAGATCTTTTTGATTTCATCGAATACTTTATTTGTAATATGTCTAATGTCGGCGGTAGATGTGTGCAAAAGTAAAGATTCTGATTTGAAACACGAATATCATCACGAAGATGTAAATTTTGTCATCGCATTTGAAATTAATCAGAATTTGAAAGACTTCACTATCCTATTCATGTCAATCACAAAAAATATGCAAAATGAACTTCGTTCTAAATTCAGATACTTTCAGACAGACATGATCAAAAACTTTGCATCTACAAATAAATTAACTTCTCTACCTGCTTACTGTGATAATTTGATAATTGACATGCACTGTGATGTCTATTCTTATACGAAATGATATTAGATTTGTGCATGGGATTCAACTCAATAATGCGCATATGAACTGTGAAAGTTTTTACCCATGGAGCTTGCTGTGGTTTAACTACAGGGCTTCAACCTGCTATTTGACTTTCTAAGTGGAAATTGTTGGAAAGACACGTTATTCGTCTTCAACTGTATGGTTTTTATATTGATAAATCTGGCAGAGTTATGACAACAAAGGTTGCTGGGACCATGAAGTTATGGAGTTATCCTCAATGCATGAAGCAACATTTCATTGACAATATAATCGTACATAATGGCTTTCTTCATAACTTCTCATAACTCGTTAAAATTGTAGATAGAGTGCACATGTATTCGGAATGATATCCTTCCATCATTATACTATCTGTCAATGTGTATGACAGGCACGTAGCTAGAGATTTTGTAATGGGGAGTATACACAATCCTCGTCTCGTCAGTGAATTTTGCAGTGATTAGTAGGCCCCCTACTAAGAAATTGCTGCTCTCAAATCTGGTCTCTGAAATTAGGACTATTTTGAAAGACAAAATCACAGTGTTATCTAACTGAAGCTTACTATTTTTGCAATTTACAATTTTTCTTGGCGTCGACGTCATCTATTTTCAGATGTCCAAGCCACAATAATTGTTACACAATTTTTCTTTGCGGGTTAGTTGAAATGAATTGTGCCAATATGTGTACACTATGTTTTTTTGAAATTCCTAGCAGGCCCATATGTCGCATTCCTAAAGAATGGACTTCGCACGATAGAAAAATTACATAGGACATTGAAAGATTTTGTAGACGACAAATGTGTGATTTTCATTTAGACGATAAGAAAATATATTTTTCCAAATTTAGGAGTGGAGTTGAATTTAGATGCATGATTCACAGCACATGATAATGGAATTTCAAGGAGAATAAAATATCACTGTATTTCCAAAACGCTACATTGCAAATCAAAAACGAATACTTTCAGTTACTCACTTTATATTCCTTTTGTTTCATTTTGTTATGTAGATACAATCATAACAGTCTGCGGTTCTTCATCTTCTTAAACTGATTAAGAATATCGTCATAATTCATTTTTTTGGAAAGATCTTTTTCAAATGTCAATAAACACGGATTGCAAAGTCTTTCCGTAGACATTCGTGATCTCAAACGAGTTTTAATTCGCTTCACTGAAGAAAAAAGCCTCTCAACGTTGCACGATGCATACACGTTGTTTTCCAATGCATACATTTGACTGTTGACTAACCGGTCTCCCATTATCAATTTTCATGCGATACCGAATTGGGGGGGGCAGGATTGCAAAATGGGGGGGGGCGGTCGACCCCCCAAGCCCCCCATGGCTACGTGCCAGGTGTATGATCTCCAGATATCTATGACTAGACTGGCGCAATACAGAGTGTATTATAAGTTTGTATACATTGCATGTACATAGACATCTCCCTTTCATCACAGATTTTTCAGTTCCATTGGCATTAATGAGAAAACATGCAGAAATGTAGAAATACAGAAATTTTTACATATCAATGTACTAAAAGTCAATTGAACAGAGCATTTCAATTCTCAATTCCAATCTTGTGAATAATGTATCCATGTTGTCCTACATTCGTCATTTTATTCACAAGTTAAGGAAGTGAAAGATGATATCTACACGCAAAAAGTTTTGATGAATGGAAGTGGATCATAAAAACTTATCGGAAAACGGAGAATGTTCACGATTTCATCGAAAAGTGGAAGACAGTTTTTGATTCACCTGCACCTTCAAGACTAGCAATTTATCACATTCATGATAAGCATTAAGGTCTGGGTGACATAGCTGATCTTCCTCGCTCCGGTCGTTCATTGACTGCTAGGACTAGTCAGAATAAAAACTTTGTTGCACAGTTGTGGCTAGTCCAAAAAATCGACCCGTCGATGCAGTAAGGAGCAAGGAAGTTCCCATGCGAATGTCCATCGCACTTTGAAGGAGCTCAGTTTTAATGCATGCCGGACGCGTTTAGTTCATAAATTTATCTCAGACGACTTTGAACGACGCTTGCACTATTGTGAGATTTTTCTTAGCCAATGTGAAGAGTGCGACCTATCTGATTGCATCGTTTGGACTGACGAGCCATGTTCAAACTCTACGGACATGTTAATCGTCACAATTGTGTGAATCAGTATGACGAAAATTATTTGTAAATAAAGACATTATTGACTTAAATCTCTTGTCTTATCTAATCAAAGAACAATTTTCTTATTCTCGTTACTGATAAAGAATTACGATAACTGCAATGAACTAAACCCCAGATAGTTGAGCAATCACAAGCGACTGCATGATGCAATGAATTGTACACATTTACATTCGACTGCTACTATAGCTCTATCCAAATCAAGGAAAGACTGTCATTAAGTTACCTATGAAGCAGCATGCTGTCAATGATAAAACGACAGAAATCTATGGAGAAAAGGAAAAGTCTGTGAATACGTGCAATGTTATGTTTATATGCCTATTTAGAGGTCAGCAATGATCCAACTGGAGGTCGCGTAAGCGACCCACAGTTGGATCATTGATGACCGAGAAATAGGCATATATAATTACATTGTTCAGGTTATGTATGGTACTATACAGAACTATGCCCAGTGTGATGCATCATGGACGCTTAGATATATGAAGCATCATATTTCATTTCATTTCATTTTATTCTGCGTCAATTAAGACAATATATTATGTAGCTTATGTGTGCTTCATATATCTAGGCGTCCATGGATGTATCAGAGTTATCGGTAAAATTTTATAGAGGTTCAATTGATAAATCTATGACCACTTTTTTCATCATTGTTGACCGCTTATTAGCAAATAGTACCATAGATAGTCTGAACAATGTATTAGTTATTTACGCAACTAGTGCAAAATATACATCTTTATTGCTTTCTTCGAGGTCAACATATCTATGCACGAGACCGAAGGGCGAGGGCATAGAATGTTGATCGAGGAGAAAGCAAAGGATGCATATCTTTGCACGAGTTGTGTAGGTAATTTTATTTTTCACCGATATCATGACCATTATGACTAATCTAATTCTATGGTGTTTGATGAGTTAATTAATAAGCGGGTTTTATATGATTCAATCGCATATATCTATATAGAAATCTATAATTCAACCATTGTAATAATGAAAATATCACTGCACGCCCGCGCAGTAATCTGCATTACAGGTAAAATAAAGTGACAGGATATCTACATTATACACACGGTGAAAAATAAACAAACTTATGATTCACTCTGTACTTTACGCATGAGCTAAACATATGCATCAGATTATTGGTTTCCAATATTTCAAAGAAATTTGCCACTGGGAACAATTTTAGTCTACTGCGAGTATACTCGAGTATACTGCGAGTGAACATGTTAAATACTGTTTCAAATCCATAGAAAAAATCAATGTCGGTTAGCTTTCCTGGATTGGAGGCAAATTATTAACAATGACAAAGGCATAGATAGCTTTGAAGACAACTGGAACAGGAGCAACATGGAAAATTATGAAAGCCTTCCATAAGATATCTACAAATATTTTATTGAAAGCGATGATTTTAAAGAAATTGGTCCATGTAGATCTCCCTAGGGATTAGGAAATTTCTCAGCTGCACCATTTCCACGTCTATTTCAGGTATTTCCAGATCGACTTCAGATCTTTTCATATGAAATTCAGATGTTTCCAATGGAAGCCGAAATTGAATTGAAAAGATCCAAATTCGATTTGAAGATTTCTGAAACAGACATAGAAAAGGTATATCTAGCTGATGATTTATATGGTTACCAACGATAACTCGTGATGACAATTAATTTCTTAACTATTGCAAAATACAGATATCGCCACATGAACATCGGACACCTTGTAGTGAGTTCCACATTTCAAACTATGTTAATGTTATTTTAATATTATCTAAAGTTTTGATTAAATTTCATAGCCATCCTTATCCCTGGAAAACCGGGGTAGTTTAACAAAACATAATGAAAATGGAAGTTTGCTCCCTCTGTTTTTATGCCTCAAAATAAAAATTAAAAATATCTGATTTCTTCAGCGGACGTTTCGGGTCCAGACCCTTTATCAACGCAAGAATGATGGAATTTACAGAAGAGATGAAAAACGTATTTATACAAAATGAAGAGAACAACTCTATGCAGCGCAACTAAAATGTGTCAGCCAAGCGGCAATTCATGTCGTCGATTAAGGCTCGGAGACCTAGCCTGAATCAACCTCGCTTCCCACAACGCACATTCAACACTGTCATACGTACACTTCAAGATATCGACCGTAAAATCATCAGCACTCGCACAATTACAATCGCTAAGGACATGCGCACTCAAGGCACTCTTAACATCTCCATTATTTATACTGCGGCAATGTTCTTGATAGCGAATTTTGAAGTTTCTAGATGATTTACCTATATAAATACAGTTACATATTTTACATTTGAATTCATACACAATATTCTTAATGTTACATTTGTATTTATCTGGCAAAATATTACAGTATTTACAGTTATCGTGCTTATTTACTTTTTTATTAGTGAAACAATCTTTTAGCTTTTTACTGTTTCTATTTACCAATCGGATGTTCAAGTTATATTTATTGATTAATGAGTTGATTTTTCTATTCGTTTTGTCGTTGAGGTAAGGGAGAAATAAATTGGCATCATACTTTTTATCCAAACGGGTCTTTCTACGTTTACGTTTATTTTTTATATCACGTTTTCTATATCCATTTTTCTTTAATTTTTCATTTATCTTAGTTAGAGCCTCATTCTTTAGTAAATCAGTTTTACATCTATTTTCTACCATATTCAAAGTATTAGTAATGAAATTATGTTTTATATGGCTAGGAATCCAACTGTCCCTATTTAACAAATTGTCAGACTTTATGTCCTTGGTGTAGTATTTATAATACAATATTTTTTTTTCTATCCAAATACTTATGTCAAGAAAATTTAGTTCAACTTCAGGTACTTCTATTGTAAACTGGATATTCTGGTTAACTTTATTAAAAACTTCGAGAATCTTATCAAAATCATTGCCTTCTTTTGGCAATGGTCCTATGATGATGTCGTCAATGTATCTTTTGTAGATACTTGGAATAATCTTACATTTAGTTTTTAAATTATCTAAAGCGATTTCTTCAATGTGATTCATAAATATGATAGCCAAAGGAGGAGCAAAATGTGTGCCCATTGGGACCCCAGAAATTTGACGGTAAACTTTATCATGAAATCTTATTTCGTAGTTATACGATACGAATTTTAAACATTTTGTAAATTCTTCCACTGTTATATTAAAGTTGTCTATATTAGCCCAATACTTTTTAGCAAAGTCTTCTGCTATTTTGATGGCCAAGCTAATTGGTATGCTCGGATACAAACTGATGACGTCTAAAGAAATAAAAATGGCGTCATTTTTAATATCTAAGTCATTCAATTCTTTAATTAAGTCCATGGTATTGCTTAAATGGGCTGGAACATATTTTACTAAGTTGTTTAATATTTTGGAACATAACCAATCTACTTTTTCTGTGGGTGTGTTTTTGGTTGAGGCTATTGGTCTTAGAGGAAAATTCCCATTGACCTTTTCTTTATAATAAATAATTAATAATTTAATAAAGGTTTTAAATGAAGCTGGTTCAGAACTAGTTGTATGTAATCTTTCAAGTTGAGATCTAGAAAGTTTATCTTTAAAAATGGAGTTTATGATTTTATTTGCCTGACGTTCTATGCTGTCATTTTTTGATTTTGTTAGGAGTTTATAACAATTTTCGTCCTTTAATATTTCTTCTGTTATTTCCCTATGCTTTTCTTCCATAGTAATGCATAGGCGTTTTGATTTATCCGTAGGAGCTATGGTGATATTTTCTTGTTTCATCCACGACTTAGTTTGTTTTATTTGGTTATTGAATCTTTTGTATTGTTTATCTTTATTTTTTACATCTAACGTCTCTTTTTCCATTATGTTTAGTACTTCGTTATTAAACATATGCATTTTCAGTTCAGTTTCTCTGTCCATATTTTTAGGGAAATTTACCGTATTACGATCAAAAGGAATGTTTATACGGTTGTGATCATTACCAGTACTGTAAGCATAATTACATCGCATTTTATACATACACTTATCTAGTTGTAAGCTAACATTTTCCATAAAATCTTTATTTAAAACCGGGGGAGTGCGAAAATTAGGTCCGAGACCCAAAATCCTACTACAGTATGGTGGGATAGGTTTGTCTGTGATATTAATAAAATTGCGGATCTCACCACAATCAACCACATCATTACTATTATAAGAACTATTACTGGTTGCGCTACATAGATACTCATCTGTGTATGGAAAAGGAAAATGTGGTCTCCAGTCTTGAAGGTAGTTCTTTACGGGGTAGACTTCTTTCGTATTGACCAGTAAATTCCACTTTCTAGTATGAGATCTCAATTTCTCTTCTGAGATCCTACGCATGTCTCCCTTGAGTAGAGAAATAAACTCAGATAGGGAGTCACCGCTCAGTCTCCTGCATAGTTTCAAATATTCATATCCCCTTTGTTGATCGATCACTACCAGCTTGTCTTTTAATTGTTGCACGTCATATTTAGCAATCTCTTTCTGAAGGCTCACAACTTTTCTGTTGGTCGCTGGTCGTTGTTGAAGATCTATTGGGATGCTTATCATGTTTTTGATGAACTTCGGGACCACTCCATTTTTCAAACACGTTTCCACAAATGTAATATCTGAGCAGGTACGCACATATACAAAACAAAAACATACATACACAAAACATATAACAAAACATAGCATTTTTGTGTAATCCAAAAACTAATAATTTCTTGCAGTGACCCAGGGACTACTAAGATATCTACATAGATCACCTAGTAGCCCCTGGATGAGCTCACACAGGGTACGTAGGTGAGTAATACAAGCATGGAAGTTTGTAATTATATAACTCTAATTCTATAACTCTATAACTCTACATAACTCTAATTTTATTACTCTATATATAACTCTGCGTATAAGACTCAAAGTCGGTAATTAGCTTAAAAATTCACAAATTCAGAATTCGAAATTCAACGTTGTGTCATCAGGCTACTGAATGGTCAGCATCTTCGGGTTTATATTTTTGAATACGAACGGAAAGCAGCAACTCTGAACGGCGAAATGCTTTCTATCATACTGCTGTTATCAACCAGTACTCAAAATGTTTGTCGCAAAGAGGCAACAGCGGTTGCGAAGTTGAGAAAGAGTCACAATTCAGTGCTTGTGGTGCACCGAACCTGAATCTCTTTTCTCCATATACACGTCTATGCAGTTAGGACGGTGACCTGCGATTTTCTTGAACAATTGCTTAAGACATGAAATAATGAAAAATTATGCACTTAAGTGAAAATAAGGCATTAATAAAGCCATATCATGATGAATAATGAGCGTGATTACTGATCACAAGAATATATACTGATCAAATATCTCGAGAATATCTGTCAAAATACTAATTTTTTATAGACTTTTAAACAGAGTAGGAAAATACAAAATGTAACCAAATTGATTTAAATATTTTGCATAATAATTTAGATGTATGTACTCATAAAAATCATACAATCATATAAGCAATGCAAAATGAATTATAACTAATGTATGCAATAGCAGAAGGCGGGAGGACCATGATTCCGATGATAGCAATAGAAAAAACCTCTCCCGAGTGAAAATTACTGCCGATGTATGACTATATAAAATTCAATAAAATACAATTGTGCCGACGTTTCGCGTCGGCTTAGTCGTGTTGAAAGATTGATTTACAAAACTCTAATTCTCGTTGCAACAGTCTACAACTAGAGTTTACAATTAGAGTTTTGTAAATCACTCTTTCATTATCTGTGCTAGTTCTGCCACGACTAAGCGTCTGGACGCGAAACGTCGGCACAATTGTATTTTATTGAATTTTATATATAGTCATATATCGGCAGTCATTTTCACTCGGGAGAGGTTTTTTCTATTGCTATCATCGGAATTATAACTAATGTTTTACGGAAGTGCAAAAGTGATTATTTATCATGCTACAGCTCATGCATAATAAATTCAAATCAAATTCGTACAAAAAATATTGTAGCAGGTATAAAAGTTAACAAATTTTAGATTATTGCTTTACTCAAATCAAAAACGTGGTATGCGTGTATGTTAAATAAGTTTAGATTGATCTTAGGTCTTACCTGTCATTTCATGCTGCAGTTACCCGGTGAGCGCTTCGAGTCCAATAGATAGGACTGCGGCTTTATGTGCCAGTTGATGCTGTTTTCGCAAATAAATCATTGAATAATCCTTCAAAATTGCTTGCTCGAACAAGGGGTCAGACATGCCTTAGTTGTCATTCAATTTACATAAAGAGAAATGCAATAAAAGTAGAAATTCAAATCTATCCCCCCTTTATGTGTTAACCGTTCCTGTTAACCTACCCTGTGAGCATAGAGATATTCTGGCATAGTTTAGAAATGGTTAAAGGTGAATTAATCAAGATATGCTGATATCTCGGTCAATTATCATAGTGAACTGCCCTCGGTCTATCCATTGCATATCAGGGACATCTATGACTACTATAAGATATCTAGGGATGTGTCACGCTAAAGATGCTCAACTCCCATGGCCGTTGGTTTTGGTAGGCTTGATCATGAAAGGCTGCTAGCTCAAAACTGCAGTGTGCTATACAATTGGCGAAGAGTGAAAATACATGTAATTGTAGAGAGATGTTTATTTACAGCACATATTCATGTGCGAAAGCAGAAAAAATGACATTTATCTGAAAAATTGGAGAAGAATAATTCGACAATTTATTCATTTTTCTACCTGCATTGCTATTTGCATTTAAAGTTAGTTTCAGATTGTAATGTTTGTGATGAAGTCATATTTCTGGTGCCGCAGATCCTTTCATTATTGTGTTACAAAATCTGAGTACTAAATGGAGCAATAATGCGCAAGCAGTGACACTTGTGCAGGCATCTCAACAGTTTTCCCAGTTTTGAAGCTTGAATTTCAAGATTGAAAGAGCTGGGATTTTAATTACTCATCTGCAAAAGCTTCTTCGGAAATGTGGAAACAATCCACCATGATTTACGGTATCAACGTACGTGAAATTCATATCATCTTTCACAAAGCGCGAGAATGCTTTCATCACTTTCAGAGGGAAAATACTTCATTTCAATTTTACTTCCAAGATATTCTGCCACATTCTCAACATCGGATTACACGTCTGAACATCAGTAATTGAACTGATTTCATCAGGGGTGGTGTTTCAAGACTTAACGAGAGTGAACAACCGAAAATTCTTTTCACTTTGAAAGATTTGGAGGTTATCAGATACTGTGGGTTACTTTCTGTAACGTGCCAGCAGGTGGTAGACACAATTCTTGCTTTTCTAATAAAATTGGCTATGCCATTGAACTAGCATTATAAATCAAGTAAATAAATACCACAGGAATCACAGAATAGTGACGACCAAGTATGTTCCCATCTAGCATTCCAAATGTTTTACTCTTGACATGAGGATAAGCACTTGTGAGGAAGACGTGATAACTTCATCACACAGCCATTCTCAATGGCTTATGAGAGACGATGAGAATGACTTTGATACTCGAAATAAATTGAGAGTATTTTACAAATATTTTTATGAATATATTTGTAACTTTGCATTTACTTGACTGTTTTGAAATATAAAATGCACAGCCAAGTCATATTCTCAGATCAGTTGATTCATTGCAAATTTTCGTGAATCCGGATGCTATGCAGAATCGCACAATATGTTGATTACTTTCAACTTCATTGCAATGTCATGTAACGATCTTATATTATTCATTTCTAGGAATCGTTCTCATTTGGCTTTCATTTCATTGACAGAACGGTGACGAAGCTCAGTTGTTGTTGCTGACGTCGATCGAGAATTTAAGTTGTTGAAGGATGAATAAGATGGAGCTTCTGGAAAAATACAGAGAATAGCATTATGGCTCTTTATGACTGATTCTTCGGATTCCAGTGAGTGTAGAGAGCACTTTCTGGAGCTCTCAGTTCAGGACAAAATTTTTCAATGGATTATTGTTCCATCTACTCAAACTTTCCATGTTATTGTGGGGGGTGGGGGCACGATGAAGTATTATACTACGACGTTTCTTATTATTGCTATTATAGCAATGTTAATACGATGTCTACACGACATTGAAAATGTAGAACGAGCGAAGCGAGTTCAGTATAGACGAGTATTAACACTGCTATTGTTGAATATAGACATCGCGATTATCCATGCAAATTACATTGTTCAGACTATCTATGGCACTATTGTCTGAATCATAGACCAGAATTTTAGGCATGATTTCTAGGCGCGAAGCGCCTGGGAAATCATGCCTAGAAATTCTGGTCTATGATTCCTATTGTTTCCAACTTACTATGGTAATAAATGCATGTACATGGAAGTAATATTTCTATGTTTATGATTCCTAGTTATAGCCTTTCATGATTATCACAAAAAACCTGGCAAGAATTACGACATTCTTGCCAGGGTTTTTTTGCATTATTTCAATAGAAATTTAACCTGGCAACAACGCCTTTTGATTGCAATCATAGCGTGATAAATACTCGTAAGCTGGTAACAATTGCTAATAAGCGGTCATGAAATGAATATCATAGATTTATCAATTGAACCTCTATAAAATTTTGCCGATAACTCTGATACATCCATGGACACCTAGATATATGAACCACACATAAGCTACATAATATATTGTCTTAATTGACGCAGAATAAAATGAAATGAAATGAAATGAAATATGATGCTTCATATATCTAAGCGTCCATGATACATCACACTGGGCATAGTTCTGTATAGTACCATAGATAACCTGAACAATGTAATTATATATGCTTACGCGACCTCCAGTTGGATCATTGCTGACCTATAAATAGGCATATAAATATAACATTCAAAACAGATCATATCATGAATCAGGCCATAGATTTTCAGAGATATGCACCAAAGATATCCATGAAATGAACATCTTTGGCATAGAAGTGTAACTCATCAGCGACAATTAGCTGAAAGTGATGGCAAAAAAGTAATGTCAAATATGTATTAGATAGAGAATTTATTTTGAATACTTTAAGAAGATAAAGCACGAAGACCGAAGGTCTGAGTGCTTTATTTTCTTAAAGTATGAGAATAAAGTACTCTATCTGATTTAAAGCATGTTTGCCATTTGAAAGCAGAGCTATATTTTCCTATGGAATATAAAGCAACGGTGATGAAACTATAGCTCAGTTATCCTAGATATAGCTGTTACTTATCGGAAATGGACATAAATATCCATGCCAATCTATTAAATTGCACAGAGCGCGAATGGATGAACGATCCAAATCTATGTATCTGCCATTCAAATTTCATGGTCGTAGATCCAAGCATTTCATCACTTCAAATTCGGAAACTTACTTCTACTTACCAGCAACAAGCGATTTAGTAATCATGGAAGAGTCCCCTGCTTTTCTTGGCAATTTAACTTGCTTTCCAAATGGTATATATGGAAGCACATCACAAATTGATGCATATGCCCAGGAATCAATGATGGGCTTTCTTAACAATGACGATGTGGATCTTGATGACTTTCTCGATATTGAACAAACATCTTCAAACGCTAATTATTCGTCTACAGGGAGTAGCCGTCAAACCATGCCTGATCCTTCAATTACTCCAACTTCCTCCCAAAGATTTGTCGCCCCTATATCTGATGCAACTACTCAAGAGCTAAATCATTCTGTTGTTCCCAAAAAAACACTATCGAGGGATACTTGGGCCCATAATGCCTTGAAAGAATGGCAAGCTCATCGTACCGTACAACCAGGGCTGAGGAGGCCCTTGACAAGGAGTTGATTTTGTGGACAGATAGTGAGTTGAACTATTGGATACCCAAATTCATTTATGAAATTCGCAAGAAAAATGGTTTGCGTTATCCAGCGAATTCTCTGGTGTCGATCATGTCTGGGCTTTAGCATAAGATCAATCAAATGGATTCAAAAAAGTCGATCAATTTTTTTCGCAAAGAATGCTTCAAAAACGTAATGGAAGCTCCAGATGCCAATATGAAGATTTCTTCTCAGGGTGGAATTGGCATTCACACAAAAAGCGCTGAAGCTTTAAGCCGTGATGAAGAAGAGTTGCTTTGGAATTCCTCCCAACTGGGCTATGAAAATCCAACACAATAACTGAACACTCTGTTTTTTTTAAACGGATTGCATTTTGCGATTCGTGGCGGGGAAGAACACCAAGCACTTCAAATCACGCAATTCGAATTCATTACTAAACCTGGTGAACTCCGAAAAGTTGTTTATAAGGAAGGCACTACCAAAACCTACTCAGGTGGCCACAGAGCTTTGTCACTGATCACAAGTTGCTGCATTGCACGATCGACCTGGCGGAGCCGCTCTTCAAACCCCCCAAGTTGACAGCACGGCGCTTCTTTGGGTGCTTAAACAGCGCCGTACACCGGATGGAGTTCGTTTCTGCGTTTGAACGCGCGATGGAAGTCGCCGAGACTCCGTCGTACGCTGACATTGCTGCTGCAGTGCGTTCGGCGACCAATGAGACTATGCCGCTCCTGAGGCCTCCACAGAACGGCGTCGCCATTTGGGAATCGAGTCCAGAGGTGCAGAGCGCGAGGAGACGTGTCTCGGCGCTGCGTCGTTCAGGTCGGCACGATGAGGCAAACAAGGCGTCTCTAGAGCTTGCGGAAACGTACAACGAGCAAGTGCAAGCGGCCATCAACACCGAACTGCGAAACGTCAGTGCCCAAACCGACTCAGCCCGTCGAAATTCTGAAGCCTGGCAAGTGACCAACCGTCTTACTGGAAGAAAGGCACGCACGCAGCTGAACATCTACGGCGAAACTCCTGAGGCTAGGAAGGAGGTGATGCGATCGTTCTTCTCCCGAATCGTCAATGCTGTGCCGCCCGAATCAACGACAATCTCTCCCTTAACCCTTTAAGCGCCAAAGTCGCATTATTGCGACGAGCAACTTGTACGTTGATATTGGTAGCATTATATCGGTTTTACTTTGCTTTACTGATGCACATATTCATATCAGGTATCTGTTGATCACAACAAGTCTTCTTCATTCATTTACTTCGCCTAGATTGGTTATAATGATCGTGTGGAGAACCAATCACAGGCGAGATTTCTATCGATTTTGAACACACGCAATCACACTGTTATCGTGACTGTGTTTGCTTGTGGGAAGTGTGTGATCATTCTTCCAGGATGGCACGACGTAGATTCGGTGCAGAAAGAGCAGGAGAATTGATCACTCAGGACTCCGGTAGTGAACCAGAATCAGAAAATGATGTAGACATACAACTTTCAGGTCCTGGTCATTCTAGTAATGCTCTCGGAATTGGTAATGGAGACTCCCTGCCGCCCCCTCGTAGTCGACGCCGCCGGATTGCTGCTCCGGAGTTACAGCAGGAATGGACTATTCTCGATGGACCAGAGCAGCAGTTGGACCATTGGTTACCAGTTTTTTGTGATAATAATACGGGATATCAAGGTGATCTAAATCTAGAAACTGCTGCACCTATTGATGTGATAAACTTATTCTTTACATCCGACTTCTGGACTTTGTTAGTGACTGAGACCAATCGTTATGCTGAACAATATCTCAATGACAATGAGCTTCCCCCGAAATCGTGGTTTAGAGATTGGAAACTAGTAACTGTTCTAGAAATGAAGGCTTTCCTTTCTTTACATTTCGCCATGGGCCTTGTCCAGAAGTCAGAAATTGAAGACTATTGGTCAACCTACTGGCTAACATAGACACCCGGTTTTTCTAAAATCATGTTCAGAAATCGCTTTGAAATAATATTATCTTCTGCATTTCAACAACAATTCAGAACAGATACTACGTGGTACGCCTGGTTATGACCGACTATTCAAAATTCAACCATTGATCAATGTTTTACAACCCAAGTTTTCTGCTTTGTATAATCCAAAGAAAGAATTATCTGTGGATGAACTGACGATTGCTTTCAAGGGCAGAAGTGTTTTGAAACAGTATAACAAAATGAAACCTGATAAATGGGGATACAAAGGATTTGCCGTATCTGAGGCAGAAACAGGGTATCTTCTTGATATTTCTTTGTATGTTGGTAAATCTGACGAAGACGATACTGGTGCGTCTCCCTCACATCGCGTTGTTCGAGATCTAGTGAACAGGTATGAAGGGAAAGGTCACGAAGTGTATATCGACAGTTATTACAGTGGAGTCCCTCTTGCTATAGATCTCAGTTACAAAGGTATTGGTGTTTGTGGCACTATAAATTCAAACAGACGCGGTCTTCCATTGGGCTTGAAGCCAGCGAATCTATCTCTACAGAAAGGGGATGATCCTGTATTTGCAAGTAATGGTAAGCTTTTGGTATGCGCCTGGCAGGATACCAAACGCGTTATTATGTTATCCACTGTTCACACAAATGATTGTGTGGAAAAGCAGATTCGATCTAGACAGAGTGAGACTGGATATCGAACCATTTCGAAACCAGTATGTGTTGCTGATTATAACCAACACATGGGTGGTGCGGACCTAACAGGGCAGAAATCCAAAACCTATCTGTTTCCTCATCGCTCCAGGAAATGGTATCACAGAATTCTGAACACGTTTTTGAGCATTTGTGCTGTGAATGCCCATATCATATTCAAGTCGCATCCACCAAATTCCTTAATCTCACTGAAATCTTTCATTCAAAAGATTTGTGTATCGCTGCTGGAATGAAAATAGAATTTTCGAAAAAAATGCGGCGCCTAAAGGGTTAAAAGCGACAGAATTGCCTTCACCGGATGACTTCGACAGCCGTCCCATCTCCGTGAGCGAGGTGTTGAAGACCGCATGGGAGTCACGCTGCGGGAGCTTCGGCTGACGGCAGTGGCCGCGGCTGTCGTTCCGGTGATGAACCATGTCTTGGAGGGCGGTCGAGCGCCAGTTCAGTGGAGGGAGTCCTTGGTGGTTGCTGTGCCAAAGAAGCCGAACTCCAACAAGATTGAAGATCATCGTGGGATCTCTCTGATGTCGTGCTCGGCGAAACTCTTCAACAAAGTGTTGCTCCGCCGAGTACAACCGGTGCTCGAACCTCTCCTTCGTTCGGAACAGAACGGCTTCCGCCCGCACCGCGGTACTTTCCAGCAAATCTTGGCACTGCGCCGGGTAATTGAAGGTGCTACGAAGTACCAGACCAACGCCATTATCATATTCGTTGACTTTCGCAGAGCCTTCGATAGCGTCGACCGGCGTTATCTGAACGAGGTACTGAATATATATCAAGTGCATTCAAGAATGATCAGCGGCATCATGGCCATGTATAAGGAGACGACTGCTCGAGTCCTGACAGCGGACGGCGTGACCCAGGAGTTCTGTACCAGCTCGGGTGTTCTGCAGGGTGACACGCTAGCTCCGTTCCTGTTTGTTCTTCTCCTGGACTGGGTACTTCGTGTGGCCATCCCAGATGACAGCAAAGGATTTTTGCTGGCGCGTCGGGTGGGTAGAAGAGTGCCGGAGCAGCGAGTGTCCGCGCTCGGATACGCGGATGACCTTGCGATCGTTTCGTCCACCGTTGCTGGTGCACAAGAAATGTTCAGCTCCTTGACTGCAACAGCCCGTCGAGTTGGCCTGCAAGTGAATGCAGCCAACACGGAAGTGCTTTGTGTCCCAGGACCACAGGTAAACGTTTTCTTCGACGAAGTTCCCCTTCCCATCTGCCAAAGAAGTTTTACGTACCTGGGTGGCCGAGTGCCGAGCTGCTCGGAGGACCTCCTGCGACGAAATCGGTTGGCGTGGACGGCGATGGGAAGGCTCCGAGCAGTCTTCGCATCAGAGGCTTTGACGGACGAGCTGCGCGTCAGACTGTTCACTGCGACCATCGAGACGGTCTTGCTATACAACGCCGTCACGTGGACCCTGACGCGCACTCTAGAGACCGAGCTGGACGGAGCGCATTCTCACCTGCTGCGGGCTGCCTTCAATGTGCACTGGCCGGAGCGTGTGCGCAGCGCAGACCTGTACCAACGCGCGGGACTGCTACCACCAAGTCAAAAGTTGCGGCAAGACCGTCGGGCCCTCGCTGGAGAACTCTTTCGGACAGAGAAGTCATGTCCTTAGCCTGCGCAGCGCCTTCTTCTCTGGCGGCCAGCGAAGCGGCAAAGGCGCAGACAAGGTCAAAGGAAGACTTACCGAGAAATGCTGCATGAGGACTGTGGTGCACCGGACCTGCTGTCCGCTGACCAGCATGTGCGGCGACTTGCACAAGATCAGAAGATCTGACGCTTTATGTTGATTAATGTAATTTGTTTCATTAAATAAAGCGTATTTGAATTGAATTGACATCATTCTGTGAAAGTGTCAGTTTCGGCCTCGTTCCCAGCAGAAACTCGTTCTGGCTGCCGGACTATAACTTCTTATGATTTCTATGTTCATTAAAAATAATTTTTGCCAAATATAAAGTTTTACTTCGGAAAATAAAGTACCATATTGGGGATAAAACATGCTTTAACTGATGTTAAACGGCTTCAATTTATTTAATGCTAAAATCTATGTCAATGGATTAACACAGAAAATGTTAAATATTTTATTCCATTGATTAGATATAGACATATTCAACAATATAATTTCGCAATCAAATGGTGAACAAATGTTAAGCATCGTCTAGCTTGAGCAGGAAAATTGATGGAAATATTACAAACGTGATTACTAAAATTGACAGTTATTCGCCAATTGCATACTTTCTGTGAAAAATTTAAAAAAACTTACAATCCAAGTGTTATATATATCTAAGAGTCTATGGCTTGATCATGGACCCTTAGATATCATCGCTTACTTAAATATGCGGTATATGGACGTGTCACGACTGCAATTATTTGCAATTCCCTTTTTAAAAGAAGATAGATAAATTGCTGCTAGAATTTGCAGTTGCAACCAAATTATTTATTGCACATTTCAATCACTCAATGCAATTGCTGCGCACCACAATATTCATTGGCAGTTGCCAATTCTTGTAAGAGTTCTTTAATTCTTTAGTCTCTTCTTGATTGGGTTCAGAATCTTCTTTCAACGGATTCCCTGTATGGATGCGCGTATATTAGAGTATTGATGCATTTGATAGTAAAATGAATTGTTTACAAATTGATTCACAGTTTTATCCAGATGCTCACAAACCACAGCAATTTATCAAGCCTGTATACAAAAGACCGACCTCCATTCCAGTATATGCCATGGGAGTTGAGCGGCCCTCAGATATCTCATATTAATCATAGACGTCCCTGATTATATTCAGGAGAGTAGATATTAATATAGAAAGTCCATAGCTAGCTTCACAGTTGGTTTTTAAAAACTCAAAATGTCAAAATCAATAGTCTGTGCAGTAACGCTACCTTGATAATGATCGACAAAAGATGAGCGATATCTAATACTCTTTGTGGAGATATGTTGAAATATGAAAGGAAAGGGAACCATAGAGCGAATGAAATCTTGAATGATCCAATGGTGAAATTGAATACAGAACAAATCAACGTTCGCACCAACCTGTTCTCGACAACCAGTGCTTCTCCCATTCAATTCGTATTTTATTTTCAGAAACTCTTTAATTCCCTCAGAAAACCTTGAGAGTCTAAAGTTATATGGCTGCCAGAAGAGACGCATCCACTTTAGATCGTGAAACTGAAGAAACTTATATTTAAAAATAGATAGCAGAAAGACAGGGATAACTGGCTATCGTAGCGCAATGTCACGTTGAACCTCGCGTTCTCATGCTTTGTACGACGCAATAGGAAGAAAATGAATCCTATCTGATAAAGATGATGTTCAGGAGTTTTTTAATAGATGATGAGAAAATAATTGCTTTCAAGACTTTGAAGAGTTGTTGAGAAAAACTGTGTTATGATCATACAATGCAAATTTATGTGATTTAGTTACGGAGGTGCACTCTACGCAAAGTCCTGCGCTGAGACTAAAGAACAGTGGGCCATAAATTTAGGACCACAACACAAGTAAATAGTTTAGTTACGATAAATGCCTGTTTAGAAGATTGAAAACTAATGAATTCCATTGTTTTTTATTATAAGGAAAATAAAATAATCAATATTTGCCAGGCTAATCGAGACTCTCGATGTTGTTTGTTGAAAGCGATATTGTCACTGATGCCGGTTTATGGAATACTGAAATATTTCGCAGTTGTGACAATTCATGAAGGTTACCAGCTTCTCCTGCAACACTTCCACGTATTTGGTATTCATCTTTTCATTTCTTGCCATAAACGTGAGCACTGAAGCATCCCCACACCATTATCGCAGGAGGATGCTTTACTGTTGGAGTCACGAAACGAGGATTGTAGCGCTCTCCGCAAGGTCGTCGAACAGAACCCGACCGTTTGAACAACTGGAAAGTTGACTCGTCGAATCAAAGAACTTAAATCCATTGATCCATCGTCCAATTGTTATAGCGTCGGGCCCATGAGAGTCGAGATTTATTTATTCTTGAGGTTAGTAATGGTTTTCTCGCGGATCTGTACGAGCGAAGATTCATATGAGCCAAATGTCTACGAACAGATCTGGGAGATAATAGTTCCATAATCAGCTAACGTGTTGGAACATAATTGCTTTAAATGAATGGTTGATTTTGGACTTCTCGGCGGGTAAGGCGGCTATCAGTCGCTGTTGTTTTCTTCGGTGCACCTGATCGTGGACGGCCACTAAAGGATTTCTTTTCGCGATACTTCACAATGGCTTGATGTACAGCAGTCTTTGATACAGTGAATGTGTTCGCAATATAGCGTGCGCTACGACCACTTTCATGGCAGGCGACTATCTGCGCTCTCACAGTTGGCTTGATGCTCTTTGCTTTGCCCATTCTCGGATTGTGACAGCTCATCGGTGAGCATTTGTATTTATCCTTTGGAATGTCTTGCAACCAGGACAGTGGGCGTCCCTAAACAAGGTTGTGACGTGTAGCTAACCATGAGAAGAATGATGAGTGACTTATCATGTCACTAAAGCTTCAATGACTTAAAAAAACAAAAGCATAGAGCAGTACCAGAAATTGGTCTTAAATTAATGGCCAAATGTACGTGGTCTTAAATTAATGGCCACCACTGTAAACTGCGCAGCTAAAAACTTTGTTTTTGTAGATGTGCTGAAGATTTGAGAGACCTTAGCTTAGCAACCGTCAAATCTCGACAGATGTAGTCACTCCGAGCCATATTCTAGCCTGTTGGAGCTCATCAGGCGTGAGCAAGTCCGAAGCAGAGAGGTTGGAGCTCCTCAGGCGTGAGCAGGTCCGAAGCAGAGACGTTGGAGCTCCTCAGGCGTGAGCAGGTCCGAAGCAGAGACGTTGGAGCTCACCAGGCGTGAGCAGGTCCGAAGCAGAGACGTTGGAGCTCACCAGGCGTGAGCAGGTCCGAAGCAGAGACGTTGGAGCTCACCAGGCGTGAGCAAGTCCGAAGCAGAGACGTTGGAGCTCACCAGGCGTGAGCAGGTCTGAAGCAGAGACGTTGGAGCTCACCGACGTGAGCAAGTCCGAAGCAGAGACGTTGGAGCTCACCAGGCGTGAGCAAGTCCGAAGCAGAGACGTTGGAGCTCACCGACGTGAGCAAGTCCGAAGCAGAGACGTTGGAGCTCACCAGGCGTGAGCAAGTCCGAAGCAGAGAGGTTGGAGCTCACCAGGCGTGAGCAGGTCCGAAGCAGAGACGTTTGAGCTCACCAGGCGTGAGCAAGTCCGAAGCAGAGATGTTGGAGCTCACCAGGCGTGAGCAAGTCTGAAGAAGAGACGTTGGATCTCATCAGGCGTGAGCAAGTCCGAAGCAGAGACGTTGGAGCTCACCAGGCGTGAGCAGGTCCGAAGCAGAGAGGTTGGAGCTCACCAGGCGTGAGCAAGTACGAAGCAGAGACGTTGGAGCTCACCAGGCGTGAGCAAGTCCGAAGCAGAGACGTTGGAGCTCACCAGGCGTGAGCAGGCCCGAAGCAGAGACGTTGGAGCTCACCAGGCGTGAGCAGGTCCGAAGCAGAGACGTTGGAGCTCACCAGGCGTGAGCAGGTCCGAAGCAGAGAGGTTGGAGCTCACCAGGCGTGAGCAAGTCCGAAGCAGAGACGTTGGAGCTCACCAGGCGTGAGCAGGTCTGAAGAAGAGACGTTGTAGCTCACCAGGCGTGAGCAGGTCCGAAGCAGAGACGTTGTAGCTCACCAGGCGTGAGCAGGTCTGAAACAGAGACGAAATTGGGAAAGAAATTTACGATGTTTGAATTAATTATTGGAACCACTTAGAAAGCAGCAGTGACAAAATGCTAGAGTTTTACTTGCTAGTCTTCTAGCAACACTGGAAAATCCCTTGGGGCTGAGCCCAGACGCGGATGCATTAGGGGTGAAGCATGTATCTTCTTTAAGCGTGTGTGATTCTTTTTTAGTTTTTCATGCTTATTATCTGTTATGTTGTTATGATGAGCACTAGAACTCATGAATTCATTGACATGAAGGTAGTGAATGTTCCATGGCATGTAATTGAAGTGCCATTGTCTTCCAATTAACTGATTTCACAATCCTGCGGCAGAACTTTACATGTTTTCCATCGCTGACATTCCTTACTTTATGCTGTGACATTCTGGATGATGTGAATGTTGCGTTGTCCTCAGTTTTACAGTCATACGAGTAGTAAGCACTCGAAAAATTTCAGCTTCCGCTGTTGATCCCAAAAGTCTTTTCTTTTGAACTTTTCTAGTTTACATTACAGGCTTCTTTAAGATGCACTGATGGACAAACGTTCAATATGTCCTGATGGCCCATAGAGCTGCGGTGTACAGGATTTGTGTCAGCATTCTTGATACGTGCAAGGTGAAATGTTAGCATATTATGCCTGCATTCTGCTTATAGAAGTCATAAGTAGTGCCTGAAGTGCTATTTTCGTAAATCACATCAAAAATGATTTGCTTACACGGAAAAATGATCTAAAGGATCTCTCGACTGATCACATTCTCAAGTTTCTCTAATTCTGAGTTTTTTCTCAATTTTCTTTAATTTCCAATTTTGAAATGTTTGCGTGGTAGCATAACACCGACGCAGAAAATTTACTAGACTTGCTGTTTCATGAAACCCGAAGTGCTAGTTTCGACGATCTTTTGGGGTCTTAGTGCTTTACAGACAAGAAATAGCCTGAGGAATATAAGGTTATAATTGAGAGGGATATTAATTTAATTTGCAAATGAATTTGTACTTTTTACAATGCATTATCCAATTGTAGCGGAACAATTTGACAACCCCTGGATAGTATCAACTGAGAGACTTATAGAAACCAAATAAGCCCATAAATCTTTAACCATTTATACTGGGGCTATTTTCAAATATTATGTTTTTTAAAATTTAATTTTCATGCACAACTTGCTGGCGCTTTAGGCAACATGAGGATGAAGTGGTACTTTTAGAATCTTCTCTTTCTTTTGGTACTTTCTCCGATACGGAGCGAATCTTATCGAATGAGTGAGTTTGGTACCCAACCCCACAGTAGGGGTTATAAGAAATTGAATTACATGCTGCCTTCAAAAAATTGCAATTGATTGACTTGTAATGGGGAAGGTGCATAAATTACTTGCAATGCCGTCACCACTCTCTCATCATCGCAAGACGAACATTGTAACCACAATGATTGATCCAGATCCTCTGCTTACAAGCTTGCTAATCATATTATTCTATTCACAAGCTGATTGATATCAGGTTTCTAATCAGGAACTATTTGGTGCATATCTCTATGCTGCATCATTTTTCTGGTGCAACTTTTAACTTTTAAAGCTCACCTTGATACTGGTGTGTAGGCACGTGTCATTATTCATTCACTGGATCATTGATTATCACTGTAGTTATGATACATGAAGTTGAATATGTTCCAAAATTTATGTGTATTTGCCGGTTGTCTTCAACTTGCTGAGACTTAACGCAATCATCTTCGAGAATCAAGCATGATTGTGATTTTAAGTGAAAAATTTCTTAACAGGGAATCCATATTATTGCTTCATTATTCGTTGTCATATAGCTGCATGATATTGATTGACTGCCGATGAAAGAATTGTAATCAATTAATTCATCGAGACCACATTGGCCGATTTGCCACTTTCTTAACCTCCTCAGCATTGCCCCAAATTTCATGAAATTCAAGGGGCAACACATGTAATGTTTCTACTGTCGATTTCATTGTCTCGAATTCACTCAACGGTATTATAAAGCAATTCAAATATAATATCAACGATTTTGACAGAATTTTGAAATCTTATCGAATTTTGGCTGTAAATCTACTGTTGATTGCTATTTACACATGATTATGCTATGACAAACTAAGAATACACAGAAAAGCAACTTCTGAGTACAAAAAGATATCGGGAAGAATGATTTATGAGAGTATCACAATTCAAATATTCGTGTGTGAAATGTGGAAGATTTTCCTTCAAAACCATCTGTGAAATCACTTCAGAAATGATTACAAAGAAGAAGGACGACTTACAAATACCCAGGGAATTCAAATGATTAGGAAAATACACAAAACGTTCCTTAAATGCACATTGAGTGCTAGAATAATTAATAAGTGTTAATTAGCATTGAATTTCCACTAGTTTGTTCGATAGAAAATGTTTATAGTATATGACAGGGATGTGCGACTATACCATGCTCGATGCTTGAGATGTCCGAGATTTCAAGCTCATTTGAACTACTCGCTGCTCGATCCATCTGATTTTTAAATTTTAATTTCGATCGATTTTTTCTAATGTCACATTTTAACGTTTCTCTCAATTATTGAAAAGCACACACGCCCCCTTCAGAAATGATCACAACAATGCATGTTCAATTCATATTCTTTGCGTGTTTGCTTAGGCCTATGGCAGCGCTTCTTTTTTCGTTTTTGTAATGTTCCAAAATGAGTTTGGTTTCATGTAAATGCTAAAATATTCATATATCATTTTTTGAATTTTGACGCCTTGTGGCCTACGAATGTGTCATATTTTTAGCAGCAATTTCAATCTAGCTCAAAAAAAGACTGAATTCCTGTAAATTATACACACTGTATATTCAGCGGCGGCGTTTCAATAGTTCAAAATTCTTCTCAATTTTAATGAGTTGCCGAGCGCTTTTACCACTCATTGCAGCTCGCCGAGCGATGACCACCTAGCCAGTAGCGCTCACAAGCCGCTCTGAAGCGTAGTTAGTGACCGGAATGCAGAACACTAACCGGACAGCGGGAATCCAGCTACTCCACGCGAGGATTTTTTTAATTCTTCTGCTTTCTCGCAGCAGTTGAATGCGTCTCCAATACATACATAGCTGTAAAGTGTGCGCATCACAAGGCAGCCAAGGCATGCTTCAGAGCTCATCTTCTGTTCTAACATCTCCTCAGCTCTAGCTTCGACGTGTTGATCTTCAACGTTGATATTTAGTTCTTTCAACTTTTCAAGCAAACATTTTCCTCGTCGTTGTGATCCCTGTGCATTTCATTGAATGGTTCTGCGCCAATACAGAAGGATTTTGGTGAAAGGCCGTCAATAAACGAAAGCGAAATTTCCAGGAATCTTTCCTGGTTCAATGTTACAGCGGAGGCGGTAATGTCACTTTTCTGTAATTCACTCTTCAGTTTCTGATCTACTTCACTGGCGAGAGCCGGCAGAAAAACTCGTCGCATTTTAGTTTCACTGGAATCACTGCAGTGGATCAAGAGTCCGGATCAACGTTCCGAATGCCTCGTCTTCCACAAAACGGACTGGCAAATACACATGTGCGATGGTTTTTCCAAAAAGTTTGTCGAGTTCGATAGCCTTAGGATTTCCTGAAGGATTCTTCCGTCGAATAAGGAAAGAGTCAGCAAATTTAGGCTGTTTCGACAGTTTCTTCTCTTCGAGGACGTCGCAGTCTAACGAACGCTTCTCACTCTTTTCGCGTTCCATCTCCTTCGATAGAATTTCATAATCTCTCGGATGATGATCCTCTACATGTCGAAGGAGTCTGGTCGTAGAACCTTGTTTAGCTTCCACCACTACATGTTGGAATCCTTCGATTAAGAAATTGTTTCCACCATCTTCGTCCCTAACTTTAAATATCGTCGAACTGGCGCTGTTTGTGGATGACCTGCTATTACTTTTGCTACGCGAAAACGTGATAGAATAATTAGATATTGAGTTGCATCCTAAGTTGAAGACAATTAAAAATTAAAAATTAAAATAATTGAATATTTAATTATTCTGTTTACATTATGTTTGCAAAAAGCAGCATTTACTAATTATTGCAGACGCACTAACTTATACGATTTGCTAGTAGTGTGTTTTAAGTGATACTTAAAGAATGCCCATCGAAATTTCACTAACTTGCTAATTGCAAATCTTAATGACGTGATGGATAGATTCAAGAATAATAGTCGCATAGCAAACTCGTGCCTCATGCTTGCTTTTATCACTTCGCAATTCACAACGCCAACACCAAATGCTATCAGGCCTTAACAATGAAACCTGCTAATTCAGTGTTAAGGGAATTTTCAAGTCATTATCATTGATGGTTCATTGTCGTTTAGTTATTTCAAAATTGTAATAGGGTTACTAAGAAGTATATTAAATAATTTCGATCGATTTAAATCGCCGCATCTTAGGGAACAAAGGATAACCCAAAAGGGTAGCGTCAGAATAGGCTATTCTCCTCATATTATGAAAAATACTTTCAGTGAAAGAATTACACAGGTTGAGAGAATCAAAGATTTCACATTTTGGCAAATATAATGGGAGACCAAAGTCTTTTTGGCGACTTGCTGCAGTCTTCGAATCTTTTCACACTTGATCAATGGTGCCAATCAGGCATCCGTCATATAGATACCGGGAGTTGATGATACTGGTGAGATAACTAATCAATGGATGTATAACTTTTTCAAATCTCAACAGATGTAACCACCACGAGACATGTTTTGGCCTGTTGGGCCTCATCAGTCGTGGGTAGGTTTGAACCAGCGACGTTGGAGCTAGAGGACGTGCAAGCATACCCTCTAACCACAAGGCCACCGGACCATCTGTTGAGAGCGTGAATTAGCCAGGAAGGCACTGCTTTAACGCAGGCACGTGGAGGGCGGACTGCATTCTGCAATCACTTAATACCGCATCCGAGATTGAGGCGCTTCACGCAGGCGCTACTCATTACATGTTTAGACAAGTAACCTGGCAATTGATAAATTTGTCAAATCTGGCTTATCAAGCTTATTTCGAAGAGATAAACTATATATATATATATATATATAGTTTATCTCTTCGAAATAAGCTTGATAAGCCAGATTTGACAAATTTATCAATTGCCAGGTTACTTGTCTAAACATGTAATGAGTAGCGCCTGCGTGAAGCGCCTCAATCTCGGATGCGGTATTAAGTGATTGCAGAATGCAGTCCGCCCTCCACGTGCCTGCGTTAAAGCAGTGCCTTCCTGGCTAACTCACGCTCTCAACAGATGGTCCGGTGGCCTTGTGGTTAGAGGGTATGCTTGCACGTCCTCTAGCTCCAACGTCGCTGGTTCAAACCTACCCACGACTGATGAGGCCCAACAGGCCGAAACATGTCTTTTGGTGGTTACATCTGTTGAGATTTGATAAATTTATCAATTGCCAGGTTATTTGTCTAAAGGATGTATAACTATTGAAAATCCCAGATGACTTTTGGGTTTCCTTGCTGCATGTCATCCTTTGACGGAATAATGTGGTCTTCATAGAAGAGGTTTGTGGCTGCACCATATTTTTACTACATTAACGGAAATATTATGTCTGAAATTAGAAATATCTTCCTCACTTGATCAGTTTCATATGTTGACTTATCAACTTTGGTTCTTAAACAATGATATAAAATAGATACCGGCATAAGACGGAATAGTCATTAATATGCTTTCTCAACCAGAAACAGCAATTGACAGAATATTAGCACGCAACATTTCTCTGGAATTTTGGTCAAATAGTAGATGTAATAGCTATGTAGTTCAACTTTTCACTTAGTGACCTCACTCTTCAAATAGGCTTCATGTCTTCAGTGCAATTCGTTTTCGACGCTCTAAACTAAATGTAGGCTACAAAAATGGCAGTTATTGGCACATCAAATAAGATCCAAACTATTTGTGATAAATGTTGAGGACATGTTATACATGTACAACATGATTAATACAGCAAGTGAAAATTCAGTGTGTTCAATGTCTAAGGATTCATTCTGCTGCTCGCCAGTAATCAATTAACTTACAGACATGGTAAAAGAGCCCTAAAGCATTCTATAATGCAATCAACAATTAGATTTTTAAAACAACTACACACATCTCGAGTAATTAAAATCTTCATCAAGGATGGTAAAGTACGCAAGACGATAAAATTTCTCACCCGGACCCAGATGAAAAATTCATTCGGGCTGGACCGGGCCTGGTAGTTTAAAGTCGATGCCGGCCCGGGCTGATGGCATGCGGACCCGCGCCGAAACAAGCGGCCCGGTTCAAGCTCTGCAAGTTAATTGTAGCTGTTTGTATACGACAGCAGCTGTTTGTTGATGTTGATTTCAGCTGCTCAGCTATGTGCCGATTGGTTGATCTTTAGAAGAATCAAATTACTGAATTAAGTGTGTGTATATTCGCGCCTCAAGGCGATTTATTGCAAGTTATTTTATCAAAATGCTTTTTATATAAAGAGGAATTACAGAAACCGTGAATATTTGCAAAGTACACTGATAAGCTGCCGGTAATTTCCGATGGCAAGCCACTGGAAGCCTCTACCCTTTTGGTACCGTTGTCATAACAACGCATGTCCACGACGTTCTATTGCCTTCAATGTCTATGGCCGTTCTAGTCAAAGATATTTAATATTACAAAGGGCTATATAGGAAATAGACGTGCTTTTACCTTATGTGCAGCGAAGCCATTGAAAATCAGCTGATATTGCATGAATTTGAAAATATTTGTAAGCGAACAACAAATATTCCTTTTCATTGCCTCTTTTTAGTAATTACAGAACTTAAACGTATTTTAATAACAAATCAAGAATTTTTTATATATGTGTTTAAAAACAACGTCCAAATTGCAACAAATAGTTTTCCAGCTTTCTACTTTTTCTCACGTTTTGCAAAACGCAGTTGTAAATAAGAGCAGTGCTGATACAATTCTTTCAATTAGACTTTATTGCATTATTTTATGTCGGCTATGTTATATAGGGAATAATACAAATGAAAACCGATTGCTTCATTTTCAGATGAAGGCAGAGTAAAGTTCACTTACAATTCACCAAATACATGGTTAAATGACTTTTCGGAACAGAAAAATGAACCGCGTCTTTACTTGTGATCATGCAGTTAGATTGTTTCTTCGTAATAAGTACGGGGCCTGGCTATGGTTGTACCACCGGTGCCCGGCCAGCCCAGACGAAATTGCCAAGCCGAACGTGTATACATGTATGCAATTTTGCGGTAAGAAAATACATGACCAACAGAAAAAATAAGTATGAACTATCATAAAATTTGATATAAAATTGGCTCAAGCAAATAAAAACAATCAACATACACTACGTATGTTATACAATGCACATTCACAACATCTTTGACATCAACAGACATGTGATGTTCGATTGTGACCCTCAAATGCCCTCTGTTAATTATTAGCAATAGATAGATCTATATTGTAGACTCAGCTTGTTCATTAACTTGAAGAGCGTTGTTGACATGAGTGAGCCAATTCCTCAGTGTAATATTCGGATTCTCTCTGAAATTGTTCATATCGTCATGAATTCTACAGAGGGAGTTGAGTGTTTATAAATTGATGCCCTATCAGTCTTCATCTGAATATTTTTTCTTCCACTTGGATTGATAGTACTGCATTAAATTGCTGTATTACCGCCCTCATCTTCAACACATTTTTTCAGAGAAACTACTGAATGAATATTCTTGAAACTTACTTTATAATATCAGTGAATTATGCTTTATATCATATACCATTTCTAAGGCTTTTTGTCGCATCGCACATCGCACAGCCGACAAAACAGCAATTTCGCACCATTGCCGTAATGCTTTTTTGCCACGATAAGGACCGTTCGAAAATGGGTTCAAATTTAGGCATCTATTTCTGATCTAGCTCTTTTTAATCAATTAAGTATCTCTGGTTCTAGTCCTTTATTATTGCAGAGTGTCTGATCGCTATCCTAATAGTCTACGTCGCGTTTTCAATAGCTTATTCGATGTCTGTGGTATATGACATGATCGAGATTCTCGAGGTGTCAGGCTCACTCGAGCTACAGTCTACTCGATGCCCAAAATGTTATGCGCATTCAAACTACCGCTACTCGATAACCGAATTCAGAGAATTAATTCTCGCACAGTGCTTGAATGTTCATGATATGCTTCATAAAAGCAATTTTATAAAATACAGTGGCTCATAGTGCGATGCGTTTCGTTAGACGTTATCACACATGCTTGCAAGAAATGGCAAACTTCAGACTTTCGGACACTACGAAATGTGACCTTCCAGAGAGCCAAATTCAACGATCTGCGTCAGAAAACGAAAGTTCGCCGAAAATTGGAAAATGCGCCGAAAATGTAGGTCACCAAATCGAAGGTTGGGGCGGTTAGTTAAAAGGACCAAACGAAAAATGCGACATTGACCCTGGAAAGAGTTAATCGGTTAAGTTTAATGAATGTCAAACATGAACAGCACAACAACTTCACAACTATGTGACATACCTTCGAGTCCATTATCATATTCACAAGTCAAATTCTTCCTCTTCACAAACATAAAACTTAGTGAAGTTGTTTTCCAAGACTTTTTCCTCTAATGGTAGTAGAGATGTGGAATGGGAATAAAACAGCCATTATTTTCATTTGATTTATTCCCTTTGGCATCGTAAAACACGTGTTATAACAAATCTCTAGAAGAATTTGCGAAGATGAAATCTCTCTAAATCTACTGAATATTCGACTTTTATGTTGGCACTTATTGCTGCGTTAAATGAAAGCTTTCCAACGAAGTTTAAAGCTTCCTATTCATGAGTTCCGCGTCCCCGTGAACGGTGAAGTGATTGCCAACAATTGTGAGGTTGACGTCGGTTCATGTTAAAACTTCAATTAATGTCAGGAGAAGTGGAAAATAAAAGAAATTTAAATAAACATGTTTCTAAAGTAATAACCGCTGAGAGGGCATATAAGTAGTCAGGACAAGCTTTCGGCAATTCTAAGGTGAAGGCATGGAATAAGAACGCATCGGTTAACTAAAAGTGCAATGAAATACAAAGCAACGGCGCGGCCAGGATTCTCAAGTGTGCAGGAAGAGAATTTGATTGAAATAAACAGCAAATTCGATATGAACAAGATACTGTCATTATTTCTTTGTTTACAAAATTACATGTGCATTAACAGTTCTTCACTGTTCACTTTTTCACTAGGTAAACAGCGCTTCCGGTTGCCTGAGCACCCCACAAGCACCCACACATAATTCATGCATCTCATTAGTTCAGCCACTGTAAATCTTGTCTACATGTTGAGCTCTTTTAAGAATCTCTATTAGAGAACATCTATTTTGCTTAAACGAAGTGCTTTTTTCAATTATTTTTGAAATTTTAATTTATTCAAAATTTTCAAAAAATTTCAGTTTATAAAAATTTGGTTTAATTTCATCGATTTATGCTCCCAATATTGATGTCAAGACCTAGACATTTCAGAAATTCTATATTTCCAATATAGAATTCTATTAAAGAGAGGAACTCAAGCGTGACAAGTCTTTGCACAACACTGTCTGATGTTGTGCACAAATAAAGCATCTGCGTTTAACACAAGATGTTTTCAACTTTCTGTCTTTGTTTATAGGACAAAATTTTCAGCGCCCTTTTACGGGTTGATGAGAGGACACAAGAACGACCACTATGTTTGATTTCTGCGTCAACTCAGATGCGAATCATGGCATTGCGCACCGAGTGTTTAATCTTAGACAGATTTGTTCCTTTCTCTTCGAAAGGGCGGTGAAATCCGCATACTAGCCCTTTCTTAAAATTGCAGTGGCTCAGTTTGGTTAAAAGGTGCAGTGGAGTCGATACTGTTTTTGCTTTTGATATGCCACGTAAATGGCAGTGTCAACCGAAATTCATGGCTGCGGAAGCGAACGATTTTTATTCGCTTCCATCGCTTCCGCTTCTGATTATGTGATACCGATACCGTCTATAGGTTGCGCACTTCCCCATTTCCAAATCGTTGTCAAGACAATAAAAGTCTACATATAGACTACAAAAACCTTTGTCAATTAGTGTCTAAAACCAGATTGTGCTGTTGTAATAAAAAGATTATCTAGACAATACGTTTACCTTGATGTACAACTCTGAGCTGGTATTACACCTAGTTCTTTCGTAATTGCTGAATCATCAAACGATAAGATTTGAACCAACAAATTGAAAAATCAAAAAGTAAGGAAAAGCGAACATCACATCCACACATTTTTCCAATCACTTGACTAGGAAGCACAATACTAAAGCTAGATAAATAGTAGGGCCTACTAGATAATAATACTAAAGCTAGATAAATAGTAGGGCCTACTAGATAATAATACTAAAGCTAGATACTAATAATAAGCTTACTAGAAGCATAAACATAATCAAAAGTCAGAAGTGAGTGCCTTGCGTATAGCTCTAATACGCGAAATATGTCAATCAAGCATTTATGATGCTATTGGAAATCGGAAGCGGAAGCGACTTTTTGGTAACCGCTTCCGCTTCCACTGAAAACGTTCGCTTCCATCGCTTCCATCGCTTCCGCAGCCCTGAGTAAAATACATGAGCTGGTCACCTGCGATATTTCCTTTTCACAATGTGAGTCATGAAAATAATGACGTGAGAATTTCAATAGTTTGACACAATTTGTTTAACTGATATTTTTGCTTCAAACATACTTGGGGTGCCTGAGCACCCCGCAACGGTGTGCAACTTAATGCTGTCAGTTTTCGATCCATAATGATACAGAAAACAATGGACAGGGAATGGAAACGAAGGCATGCCTTCAATAATTGTTCTTCACCAATCAGTGTTCAGAAAATAGAAATTTGATGAGTTGTGATAAAGAAAAATGCATTAATCTTATCAGCAAGTGCAAATCCAGCTTCCAGGAAGCCAGGCCGCTGCAAAGTGTTTAAATATATAAAGTGTGGAAATTCCCCATTACTCTAATGTATTTTTGTGGCGACAAATCCGCCATCTTTTTTCGCTAAAATAATTTTCAGATATTTATATTCATCAATTTCAAGAAGTCGCTGTGCCTAAAATGTTTGGTGACAACTTCATTTTTCTAATGATTCCTACATAAAATTTACCGTTTTTTCATTTTTCACATCAATTTTGATGTTGAACGTGTCATTTCTGAATGCTATGGCTTTATAGATGAAACAGTGGAGAAATTGTGTCATTTGGTTCTCAGATATTGTTTATCTACATGTTGAAGATGCATCTTATACAAATTTTTCCTGGAATGAAAAGAAAGGAATATTCGCTCGCTATCATAGCAACATTTCTATTCTGTTGTCAATTGCGATATCAAATAAAACTGCTTATAAGCGCAGGCGAAAAAGTAGTATCATAGCTGTCGCCACAAATCAACCATTGATTCCATACTTCCCTTATATACTTACTTTGGGCCGCTGCGCTTCCATCACGGTATTTATGATCGTCCACGTGTCAGCAAATTTCCGTCTTGATCAAATTTGCTTACATGTTTGAATGACATTCAATGATTTTAAGATCAGTGCATTTTTCTTTGTCATCATTCATCAAGTTACTTTTGTCACGACATTGCCTGTGACGCACAAAGCATGATTATGGAAGGCCTGTCTTTGTTTCCATTGTCTGTGATTCATTTCTGACTCATCATTCATCGATAAAGAACTATCAGCAATAAAGCTACGCGTGTATCTATTCTTGCGGACCCCAAAGGCATTTCATAGAAAGAAGTGATAGAAATTTGGTGTCCATGTTAGCTGCACAGTGTCTTATATGCAGTGCATTTACATTTGCTTTGATTTTTGATTTATTTATTTATCTGTTTGTATATATAAACAGATAAAAAAATTATTGAAACAGATTATATATCGAAAAGAAAAAAACGACTTTGCAGCCCAAACCGGCTTCACCTGTATTCCAAGCTTCTCATGGGCAATGCATTAATTTCTATTTTGTTCTATCATTATACTTTACATATGCTCAGGAGTGGGCATAAGCTACCCGTCTTTACCCATCTTTCGTCTTTTAAATAGGAATACAATGTTTGTGTGAATACAAAGCAGAAACAGTTTGTGTGACATCATGTAATAAAGTGACATCGAGTCTCTTCTTCTGTTTGACTGGAAGGGAAACATGAGAACATGTAATGTTAATGAAATGGCACAATCTGCTGACATGATGCCATAGCAATCGAACAATGAGCAGCCAGTTCAACATTAATCAAGCCAAATTGTGCGAAGTTTCAGTGATTGTTGTCAACCGGATCACACAGCAAAGAGACACATTCGTTGTCAAGTTCTTCAGATAAGTTAGTGAACCTTTTTTTCGTGCTCCTGCAAACTTTTTTGATAATGATCGAAGAGCCCAACATTATCGAGAAAACTTTTGAGCAATGATCTGAATTCTTCGAATCTGAAGGAATCGTGGCGATCGGAGCATTTTGAAAGAATACACAGCAATCCACATGCGACGCACGACAAATTTTCCTATCTCTGCAAGGCATTAAAAATTGCTTTTGACCACTAAGGACGTTCCTGCATTTGTCAGCGTTCTGAATCAGTTTGCACTTCTAGCAAAGTGACACGCTTAAACACTAAGTCTGTCGACAGGTGCCTGTCTGCTTGTGGACGCACGCACTCATTCAAAGCTATCTGCAATTTCATGACTTCTATTCACGTCGAACTTCTTCATTGTCATGGGACTACAGAATGGCATGTTGGAAGCAAGGCTTAAAAAAGCTTAAGTCATTGTATCAACAGAAAATCAGTCGACAAAGTTTGCTTTGTCTGAAAATTGAAATGTGCTGCGCCTTTGAGAGTGAGCGCCAGGTGTCAACATGTTCTTTGCTTGCCCCTTTTCCTGTAAGAATCGAAAGTTCGTTCTGTGCATGCACTTTGCATCTCCAGATTCCTTCGGCGGCAAAGGTTCTTCCATAGGAATACGGCATTCCGTTTTGCTTGACACTTGTGCTACCATGTAAATGCCATGTGAATGTGAAGCCAGTCAATAATCATTCAACTGACTGCTCTAACTAGACAACTGATTGAACTAATCGGACAACTGCTTGACCAAAATTTTGATAATCACTCGTGTCATGATAGCTGATGATTTTCTGGATGCAAGGGTGGTAAAACCTACATTTTACGGACGTTGTTTACTATGACTGGCATTTTTTGCCACCTTGATAGAATGGCCAATTGTGGCATTCAATAATGTCATATTGAAATATTGAGCTGATGTGCATACTAGACAATCATCAGTATTCACATAATTCTATGAACTCGATACTTATAAACCCGTGATTATAAATTTTAAATCATTTTTAAAAATATTCACTGAAATTCATTCGATTATCATACCTTCCAGTCGCATCGTGCAACAACGTGCCATACATCATTCGTGAGCTTGCATTCTCAGCTTTCAAATGAGCTATGATAGAGTTGCATCCGTTGTTGTATTTGCTGAGCAGTGCTCAAAATATGAAAATCATTCAATTTTACAAATCGCAAATTTTCAAAAAGAAAACATCTGATCATTATAATGAATCAGGAACGAGGAGAAGGAGCATTTTCTATCCTCTCTTTTAACATATCGTTCATCAAAATCGGTGAACTAATAAAAAATTGGTGATATCCTGAAGTTTTCACAAAATCATGACTTTTTGGTTGAAAATGTTATGTTCTCACTTTTTCAACCAAAAATGTTAGTGTTCAAAAATGTTTGGTATCTTCAGAATCCTTACGTTGTTCAAATATGCAAGTTATATTCATATACTGTAAGTTCAATAGTTCTTTTTCAAACTTCTTGAATATTTTTCTAATTTCCGTAAAAGTAAACAAACAACGAAGGTTCAAATCAAGACAATTGGCGCAGGCATGTCTTTGTTCTTTCATAGCAGATGCCGATTGTTTACCTTCATTGTTTGTGTACTTTTGCGGAAATGAGAAAAAATATTGAAGAAGTTTGAAAAAGAGCTAATTGAACTTATATGAAAGTAGCTTACTTATTCGAATTCCCTAGTCTGCAAGGATTCTGAAGATACCAAACACTACTATTTTTGATGAATAAGTGAGAGCATAAGATTTTCAAACAAAAAGGTCATGATTTTGTGAAAACTTCAGGATATCACCAATTTTTTATTAGTTCACCGATTTTGATGAACGATATGTCAAAAAAGAACTCAGAAGATGCTTGCTTCTCCCGTGCCAGATTCATTATCATACTCACATGCCTTCTTATTGAAAAAATGCGATTTGTAAATTGAGTGATTTTCATAATTTGCATATGAGCATGAAATTGAGGTCCTATCACATTGTTTAGCCTCTGATACATACACACACACATGAGACGCAAAGTCTATATAACAGGACTGCCGACATACTCGTATGTTGCAGTAATGTCACGCGTAATCACATATGTTTAGGGCCAAGTGTGATTACGCGTAGTTTACGGGTAATTGAGCGTGGCATGTCACCTAGTGTCATGAGTGTAATTTGCAAAGCTGTACCTCTCAGATGTTCACGTAACGTCTTCGTTCTCTGTGTATTTCTATAACGTTTGCTCAGGTCCTATATCTCATTATCTTCGCCATCTTGCGCGTCCTCATAATGACAGGCTCTGATGAACGGCATCGATTTCCCCTCTTCTTCACAAGCAATGTTGTACTAGAACCGGAAGTTTCATCGTCACTGGTCAAGTCGATGTCATCAACTGGAAGCTTTTTTCAACTTTCACCCTATTTTGCATCAGGTTGCCAACTGAGCTGTCTGCAGCTGACTCTTCTTCACGTTCACCAGCAGCTGTTGCATTGCCAAGCAATCGATCAGCATCATCTGCACGAGCTTTTCTCACTGGACTTCGCTATGACAGTAATTGACTAACCAGCAGATGAATGAAAGATAGTCAACACTCTGTGACAATCGGTCACATGCGCATTGATAAATGAGATCAATCAGAGATTGCATGACTGATTCAGTTACTTAAGACAGCTAATTGCTGTAATCTTCAAATAAGATCTGAGTTGGAATTCTCACCTGACTCTGTGCCTCACGTCGTCTATACACTTTAAGCGTCCTTCGCCCTCTATTATCCCGGAACGATCTGAAGTATGTATATGAACGTTTAATTCGCTCAATACTTGAATATTGTTCTCCATTAATGATCAGTATGTCATCAGATAACGACAACAGATCCACCGCAGAGCACATCACACAATCCATGGAAACGAATGCTATTGTAATGACTTTGTAGACCTCTTAGAGAGACGGAGAAATTCTGCCTTCAAGTTGTTAATGACAATCAACTCTAACTCCGATCACCCCCTTCACTTCATGTGCCCTCAGAAACTTGAACGGTCGGGCCAGTTTTTTAACTCCTAGCAAAGACCACACGACGTCGCAAGGGTTAATTCCGGCAATGACGATTATTGCTAACGGTACATTCATTGATTAAATTATGAAAACTCAGTCATGTT
Source organism: Prostheceraeus crozeri (assembly GCA_907163375.1). NCBI lineage: Eukaryota > Metazoa > Platyhelminthes > Polycladida > Euryleptidae > Prostheceraeus > Prostheceraeus crozeri. The sequence continues at coordinate 358,998 of CAJQUW010005232.1, forward strand.
TCAAAAAGAAAAACGGTCTCTCCCTTTGTTTCAACACGTAGTGTTTATTTGATAAAGAGAATAAAATCCCGACGCGTTTCGTCCTGTGGACAGTGTCAAGGGTGCTGGCGGTTCTTGTGAGATTACAAGAGTATTATATACTGCTTGCTGTCGACACTGTTATACACTGTCCACAGGACGAAACGCGTCGGGATTTTATTCTCTTTATCAAATAGACACTACGTGTCGAAACAAAGGGAGAGACCGTTTTTCTTTTTGAAACATGACTGTGAAGAACCTCCCGTACCGACAGATGCTGACCTATGAAAACTGTTAAACAGAATTTGATTCGATGATTTTGACTTTTCTATATTTTGATGCTTCTATTTCACTATGTTTTTATGATTTTCAGTGATTCATAGAATAAGCTTCTAAGATTCATACTTCTACTTCATACTGTATTACAAGATTACTCGAAGTAAGCTAGAAAGCCGAAGGGGTTCATTGGACCCCCTCAAGTCTCACACGGTTAATCTACGATGAAATCCTTGTTCTCATCTCCAGTTTTGCTGGACATCAAACAATTTTGGACATAAAAGAATTGTAAATAAATTTTGACCAAACTATTCGTCTCTATGTCTGAAGAGATTCCTCTGAGGATTGATTTCTATTCAGTTGATCAAATGGTCGGAATTCTATTTGTAGCAGTTTATCTACGCATTTCATTCAATGAATAGCAAAGTGTATTCACGCTGTCTTCCGAATCTTTTCTCTCCACTATCACCAGCACATGTGACACACGGAATCTATTCTTCTGATTTCCTGACATTTTGTATTAAATAAATATTTCAGTTGGCAGGGATTCGAAAGGAGTTGTCTGATCTTGTCGGCAGATAACATGACTGCTGTTTCAACCGGGAATAATGGATTATTTCATGAATGCTCTTTTCAAGGGACGTGATAGTGACAGAGGAGGATTTCTGGCTTGATAATGAAGCCAAACTCTACCAGTTCATCTCGTAATTTATTCCACTACTCTCTAGGTAAATGTCACTAATCTATAACAGGTTCTGGGGTTTTAACCTAGTGGTAAATCTAATTAATCCACAAGAGTATGAGAACATGCAAATGTCTACCAAACCAAACCCTGCCTAGCTATGGAATCGTGAAATAAGTATAGGATATCACACTGATTTCAGTAGATAAACGCTGAGAATCTACGAGTATCATAAGCTATCTATTCTCCTCGCTTCCGGCTCGGAGAATAGATAGCTTATAATACGAGTAGATTTTCAAGCAGCGTTTATCTTCAGAAATCAGTGTGATATCCTAATTTATATGACCGATATCTTAAAAGGAATAGAAATTCATAAAACTCAAGCGTTTAACACTGAAAATGTTGACAACATGAAAGACATGTTTAGTGGAACTTTCTCAAACTGTGTATTCAATGTCAAGTTTGAGAAGTAAGAGACAATGTGATATGACTCATCATAGTATGATACTTATTGCTGATAAATTGTTAAAATTTGTTCAATTTACTGATTGAAGTTTCTGGTCAAAATGAAATTTTTTTATGTTTTCCCTAATTAACTGAAAAGTGCTAAGTCAAGAGCCATGATTTTTTGCATCAGTGGTGAGGAACGCGTGGCCCACCACCGCTTCTCATATCTAAAGTTTCCCACGGACATTATTTGAATCGATGATGTTAAAATGACTCACTCCAACTTCGACCTTCGGGAGGTACATCTAACGGTGAGGGATCCTCTCAAGAATTTGCCGAACCATGAGCAATATGATGGCACAAATAACCAAATTCACATTCGAATTATCCAACCATGTTCCTTTCGTTATGAATATCTTCTCGCATACGCGATAAATGGTCATCACCTGCGCGAGTTTATGCTATTAGTCCGGCAGCCAGAACGAGTTTCTGCAGGGAACGAGGCCGAAAGTGAGACTTTCACAGCATGATGTATACCTTATGCCTACTACAAATCGGAACGTCTGCCGAGTTCTAGTGAGTTCCTCTTCTTGTCAAACAGGATCAAAGAAAAACACATGTAAATCCAATGGGACGCAGGTTGCAGTTTTGGCTAAAATGAAATTTTGTATGTTTTCTCTGATTAAAGGAAAAGTACTAAGCCCAGGATCATAATTTTTGGCATGGAATGTCTTCAGGTCATTTCCTTTCATTTTCATGCAGACGTGCCGATTCGTAGTACGCATAGGGTGTACATCATTCTGTGAAAGTCTCACTTTCGCCCTCGTTCCCTGCAGAAACTCGTTCTGGCTGCCGGACTATATGTCACATAGTATTCGATGCCCTGCTGAGCAAGTTTCTCTACGTAATAAACCACGCCTCAATAAACCTAGAAAGAGACTATATTCGGCCGCAACGTTTTGAAATGCCAACATTTTTTCAAATATTCTTGCGGAAATTCATTTGTACTACATACATTAATATATATTTCGTATACTCGATTGGCATTAGCACACGACTACCATATGAAGAGCCATGTGAAAATGTGACTAAATGTGGATAAAAATGACCAAAACTTTTGTGTGTTGCCAACATTTGAAGGCTTGCCGAATCTGAATGTGTTTACCTTCATAGATAGATTTTCATGATCATGATAAGAAATTATTTGAAGACATTCAATTTCAAAAATTGTGGCCTAGACTCAGTATTTTTGCCGCAATAAGCGAAAGTGTATAAATTTCATTTTAACCAAAACTCCCATTGGATTAGCATGTGCCTTTCTTTGATCCTGCCTGACAAATTTCTGGGAATCATTTCTTAGTCGTATTTGTACTCTGGTTCAGTGCTCTTTCTAATACTCATTTAGAACTATATAAATATCAGTGTACATGTACTGTGAGTCGCTCGGAAAACTATTTCGTTCGTACAACAAAGATTTGGAATCAGATTCTCCAGGCCATTTTCCTTGACCAATACAACCTTGATACTTTCAAGAGGCCTGTGAGCAGGCTTATGATGGTTAAACTTTAATTTGATTATTTTATGTATTTGAAATAATCCAATTTACCTGCTTTTCATTGAGTAGCCCTAAATTCGTTCATGGCTCGCAGTTGTGCTAACAGTGAAAATTCTGTAAAAAAAATGTGAATAAAAGGTAATTGAAGCTTGACTATTCAAAGACAAAATAGAAACGCATGAACAAATGAAATCATGCAGGTTTTTGAACGATTATTCAAGTATGTAATTACAAATGAAGATATAGAATAAGGTAGAATGAAAAGTTTTAATATTGTACATCAACTTTATAAACACATGCCAAGCTGTAGACTATAAATAACAGCACAAAATTTGTTCAATAATTCCTTGAGAGTATTGCCATGAATTTCGTGGCCAGATGTGTTCAATTACACCTTTCAATTACGCGTATCTACTTCCCAGCCATTTGCGCTTATGAGTTGCACCTGTTACGATTAATTAGCATCATTCAATGTGGACAAACCAAGTCAAAAGCTATCGAATTTCAGTCAGGAGACTTGAAATTCAAGATATTGATCTTATCGAGCTGAATACTTGGTAGAAAGCGAAATGATGAAAGAAAGATGTTGAAGGTTGAAGGAGGAAGACACATTATCAAGAAGAATGGAGACAGTCCTAGTGCGAATCAGTCAAGATATCAGATAAGAAGAGGCCACCAGCAGAGGGAAATCATCTGCCTTTTCTCAAATTTGAAAATATTCATTGAATGCAGTCAACCATTGTAAGGTACGATAAGGAAGCCAGTTGGTCAGCGGTCAGATTATTTTTACTACCCTGCTGAGGAGTTGACTGACTGACATCTGGCAGCAAAGAGAGTTTAGCACTTCGACTATTTAGAAATGGATTACAGAATTCAAATCATATCAGCGCATAGTGCAAGCTTATGGGCACGACTGCACACGCATTCTGATTCGATCTCCTGCCTAACTCCCAACGTATTGTTCCATAGATATTGATAACCGTAATGTCTTGGTGTCAGGGTTGGTTCTTGTTGCTTTCCTCTCCCATATGAGCCAGTGCTTGCATGCATTACTAGGGTGAGCAGCCTGTAACTGCCACTGTCAATGTGTCCCTGTACACCAGAATCATCGCTACTAAATATGTCCCTGATTAATTGCAGGATTGCTGACAGGGTTGGTTTCGTTGAAAGTCAGCATGACACATGTGCTAGCGTATCAGGCTAAGGAGCGCATGCATTGACTCCATACCACAAGGACACCTATGCCCTTTACCGACTTAAGTGTCCGAGGATGAATTGTTAAACATATCCGGTCCGCCAGAGATGGTACAGGGCTGCCTCTAGTCTGGTACTGAATAGATTGGGCTAGACTGCTGCTACTCTGGGACCAACTTTGTACCATTGGGTTTTTCCGAAACCTAAATCCCAATGGAGTGTCTACAGATATTGATAACATAGCAATAAAACCTCTGCATGTAGAATGGATGTCTCATTTTATGTTGCAGCTTCACATTAAGCTCAATAAAGGTAGAAAAGTCGTCCGCATTTTCACATAGATACTGAACATGCAAGCCCGATAAAATGGCCCTGGACACAGCCGGAGCCCGCGTAGTCCCAATGAAACGTACTCAGGCAGGCAAGAGCCTCTACCTTCTTCGCGGCGATACAATAGCCTTTGGGCTGTGCATAAGCCTGCGTAGCGCTGATACAATAGTCCATGGCGGGGAATTAGCCTGTGCCTGCATAGCGCCGAAAATACGTCATCGACGGGCATGGCCCTTTGCCTGCGTAGCGCTGATACAATAGTCCATGGCTGGGCATTAGCCTGTGCCTGCATAGCGACGAAAATACGTCATCGACGGGCATGGCCCTTTGCCTGCGTAGCGCTGATACAATAGTCCATGGCTGGGCATTAGCCTGTGCCTGCATAGCGCCGAAAATACGTCATCGACGGGCATGGCCCTTTGCCTGCGTAGCGCTGATACAATAGTCCATGGCTGGGCATTAGCCTGTGCCTGCATAGCGCAGATGAAACGCCCTCAGGCGGGTAGGAGCCCGAGTAGCCTTGCCAAATGTCTCCGAACTCCCATTTGCATGTGTACTGCTCGGCTATAGGGAAAGAACTTTTTCATTTATTAATTGGGCTGCTGACGGGCCTCTCCATCCCGTTCCAAGAGGGTTGGACTGTCATCAGCTCGTGAGATTTCTCTCTTCACATTCATATTCAAAACTTTAATCCTCAGAGACGCTCAGACACTTCTCGATCATCTCAAGAGATGCTCTAGGATCCGACATTGTGAGGAAATGTATCGCGTGAATCATTCAAAGTTCTCGTGGTTTAACTGTTTTAATTACACTCATTTTCCAGCGACAAGAAATTGATTGAATGAATGACGGCTAATGCCCGATGATTGCAGCGATAATTGGCTGTCGTATCAAACCCGTTTGAAGTACACCGCATGCACTATGAGATGAAATGTCCACTCCTAGATTCCATTTTCGTCCTCAATGACGGTGAAACAATTGATGTTTTCCTAACTGTGATCAATGAACGACATCGCGTCACCTCTCAATGTCAGATGTCTGAAGGAGATATTATTCAACCTGAAATTGTGCTGATTGATTCGTCATCTCATGTTGAAGTAAAAGACATAAAATGCGCAAATTTCAATATATTCAATCAGAAATTAACTTTTGCGCAGTTTGTTCTTCTCATCGTGAGAATTAAGGAATTGAAACAATCTCTCGTCGTCTCTGAGACGACGGCGTCGGTACATTTCCAATTAGATGTACCAGATAAGTTTTAATGTGTCGAAAACATTGAATTCAAAGACTGGGGATATCTTTCAGACATTAGGCAATATTCGTGATTTTCCATGAATGAGAAGAAACCACGCAGTATATTCCTTCGTGTAATTCAGACATCCATGAGGCGCCAAAACGGGTTGACAATTGAGAATAACAAGCGGCACAAAAGCATTGACGCTCTGGCGCCTAAAATTAGGGACCGGTGAATTGGCAAATTTTAATTCCGATCGAATCGGGTCGTGATTCGCGAATCGAATCATAGGAAACTGAAGTAGTCCTATTTAAGATTCTTTTATGTGCGATTGACTTATCCAGCTCTGCCGCTAACCATTAAGAAAGTATGCTCACCAAATAGGACCTAACAATCATGTGATTGACATGGCTATCGAAGTATACAGTGACATCTTGTTACTCATCAAAAAGCGGTCAAAAAAGCGGTTATGAGTAAGATGTACACTTGATTGACAATATGCCTTGAACTACCTATTGCCCCTGTCTTGTCAAGTTACTCGCTAATTTGATGACATGGACCGTGTTTATGACTTCAGGTTTGGGTCGCGAGTTTGCTTCGCGATTCAGGATGTCCTTCGATGAAGATGGTTGCTATCCAATGCAGCAAATGGGTACTCCGAAGGTCAATTCCTTTCTCGCACTCCTACAGGTGGGGCAAAGTACTTGGGAAAAGTTAGATTATTTTGCTTAAATTAGAAATATGATTTTGCTAATAAATCAAATGATTATGTGTGACATCTTGTATAATTGTACGCACTCTTTGTAAAATGAAAAACAAATTCAAGTAGATGATTATGCCAATGATGCAAATGACTACACCTTTTTCACATGTATTTCCTAAATTACGCGATTAATTTCCGATAATACAAAATGGATTTCAGAAATATGACTTCATCTTGGGCTTTGTCTTCTTTGCCTTCTTCGGTCTCGGTGATTCAGGAGTCTTCCACTGAAGGCTCTGGCGCTTGGTCTCCGGGTCGTACTCGAAGATCCAGGATTCATCGCCTGTGATGAGTTTCGACAGCAAGCCTGGATCTGTTTCGAGACGCTCGAAGATGTCTCAACACACTTGCATGCGCTTCCACTTTTGTTCCTCGTTCAGCACCTTCGGCACTAACATTGCACAGACCTTCCGCATGCCCAGCTCTACAGTGATCACCCTCCAGACGCAATCGCGATTGATACCAAGCTCACTTGCTGTCATCCGAACGGTTAGACGACGATCGCCTCGCACCAACTGCCTCACGAGCTCAATGTTCTCCTCAGTCCTGCTTGTCGAAGGTCGTCCTCCACCTCTCGTCCCTCTCTGAACCTCCTGTGCCAGTCGAAAACACACGAGCGGGACATTGTCTCATCTCCATAAACCTGTTGAAGCATTTCGAGTGCTTCAGATGGAGATTTTCCGAGGCGTACCAGAAGCTTCAGGTTTGTTCTGTTATTTGTTCTCTGTTGCCATCCTTCGAAATGAAAGCGACCTTGTTAGCCGCGGATCTATTATTTAAGAACGAGAACGATTTGTTGAACTGTATTCAAATGGTTGTGAAGAATCGTGTAATGGCTACAGAGAGCTGAAATGAAAGTTACATACACACAAGACATCATGTCAGATGGTGACGTAATCAGATTTTCGATCAAACAATCATAGCTAGCACAGCAGGTTCTGTCCTAGAACTTTTCTGACACACCTCGTATATACACACATACACACACACACACACACACACACATATATATATATAAAATACATTTGAATTAATAGTCCGGCAGCCAGAACGAGTTTCTGCAGGGAACGAGGACGAAAGTGAGACTTTCACAGAATGATGTACACCTTATGCCTACTACGAATCGGCGCGTCTGCCGAGTTATAGTGAGTTCCTCTTCTTGTCAGACAAGATCAAAGAAAAACACATGTAAATCCAATAGGACGCAGATTGCAGTTTTTGGCTAAAATGAAATCTTGTATGTTTTCTCTGATTAAACGAGAAGTACACCTTTTCCAAATCAATAAGCTTGATTCTCAAATCATCTGCAGGCATCTAATTTCAATAGAATTCTCATTTCAATAGTGTTGCGATTCTCAGTTCAATAGGATTATTATCTCAGATCATTAACAACAAAGATAAGATCAACAATATAAGAGACGGAAATCTAGTGAACGGGAGTCATGAATCTCACATCAATAAAAGACATCGCAAATCAACACAATCAGAATTATTGCAGTCATGTCAAGACAACGCATTTCTGTCGAAGACAAGCAACGGATCATCGATTGTTATAATCGTCAAGATGATTATTTCTTGCTAGCTGATGCTCTTACAATCAATAGACGAACTGCATATTCAATTATTAAACGATATCTTAGGGACGGTCCTCGCAACTTCCTCAAGTATGCTCGCGGGTCGCAATGTCTTTTTTATTTTCGATAATGCACCGTCACACAATCATGCACTAGAAGCTACACTCCAAGTTGGTCACCATGTTATGTTTCAACCTCCTTACTCTCCTTTTCTGAATATATGTGAAGGCTGCTTCTCGATCTGGAAGGCTGCATTCAAACGTTCGATGGCTGAAGTGAGGGATCTGTTTCTAACCCAACAACATGCAAACAGGATGGCAACGATGATACAAATCGCTGAGCAATCAATCGCTGCTGTGACACTTCATAAAGTTCAGAATTTGAACTCTCACTTGCTTTCAGTTCTCCCGAAGTGTATTCGTGAAGAAGACATTCTAACATTTTAGTTTTGATGAATGTAATTTTGAAGTTACAATTTTTGAATAAGATGTCGGATTTTTCTTTGTCTTCACTAATGGGTGACTAAGTATTGCTGAATGACAATAAAACAATGGACCTGAAAGGGCATTAAAATCGTTCTTTAAGTCTGTTTCATAAAAATCTTTAGCTTAAGTATATTCAAATAGTTCTACTCAGATCGAGGAAAAGTTCACACTGTGCACAGATAATCCACTATCTTATTGATAGCGTCTCAGCGTGATTCTTGCAACAACTCTCATAATAAAAACTTGAATTTGTTAGCATTGGTTCTTTTTGAAGAAATCAAAGGTCCGATGCATAGCAACATCAATACACTTCGTTACCAGAAGCAGGTACATGTTCGGTATGTTCACGGAATCAATCAACATTCGGTTGCTATGAGTCCTCTCTCGAAATATGGCCAGTCTAACATATATTTCCAACCGGGAATTTATCACAGACTTCTAACAAGTCTGTATAGCATCGCATTATTGAAATGAACTACTGAATTTGAATTTTGATGGAAAGCCTTCCATCGTCTTTTTTGATTTTCGAATGTGATTATTGAAAAAAAGAATGATTCAATTGATTTGAGATTTGAAATTCAATTGATTTCAGATATCTGCGCTTAATGATCTGAGAACTCCGCTTGTTGATCTGAGATGTGTCGTTTGCAATTGATTTGAGATTCATTCAAATGATTTTAAGCTTACGCTTATTGATCTGGAAAAGGTGTACTGAGCCTCAGAGTCATAATTTTTGGCATGGAATGTCTTCAGGTCATTTCCTTTCATTTTCATGCATCCCTGTCTATAAAGCTAAACACATTTAGATTTGGCGAGCCTCTTACTGTCGGCAAACACAAACATTTTGAGCTACTTTATCCACAATCAACCACATTCTCACATACATTGTCGATCAGAAACATGATAATAGCACATGCACATCATAGGAAGTGACTTGAAGACATTCCATATCAAAAATTGTGACTCTGAGTTTAGTACTTCTCGTTTAATCAGAGAAAACATACAAAATTTCATTTTAGCCAAAAACTGCAATCTGCGTCCCATTGGATTTACATGTGCTTTTCTTTGATCCTGTCTGACAAGAAGAGGAACTCACTATAACTCGGCAGACGCGCGAATTCGTAGTAGGCATGGCGTCTACATCATTCTGTGAAAGTTTCACTTTCGGCTTCGTTCCCTGCAGAAACTCGTTCTGGCTGCCGGACTATAACTTAAGCTCATATAACATATTCTGATATACAATTTAGTTTGCGAAAATCAAATACACATTATCTGAAATACAGGTGAAAAAGGTGTAATGAACGATGGATTGTCAACTAAATGAAATTGAAAAATATTGAATGATGCTGATTACATATATGTAGTTTTGGATCGATTACGTCCGCTCCCAGGATCCATAAGCTGGTGGTTTCTGTGACTAGCTCTCGATTCTTTCGAATAGGCATAATCAATATATCCGATGATTTACTAACTGCATAATCTTAGTGAGTGGTGATGCATGGCTGACTGGTTGAACTTGTTCATTAAGCAGTTGACGGTTGGTGTCATGCTTGGCCGATTAAATAGCAGACATTTTCTTAAACAAGACAACGAGAAAAATTGGCAGAAAAGGACATATTTAGAGGTAAATCGCATATCAGAAATTATCTCTCCTTTATTAAGGAATGGTTATGTCGGCAAGAACTTGTCAATTTTTGAAAGCCAATGGCATGCAGTTTACTTCTATTTCACTTCTTTCTTTGTGTTCTTATTACTTATTGTGTCAACAGTAGTGGTAGACTTTTATTTCTATACTTAAATTTTACGGCGTCATGTGAGCGCGTCATATCCACGTCCCCTGAATTGTAGTCATTGTGCTTCCAGTCTCTTTCACAATTTTAGTCGTGATCAGGCTGCAAAGCTAAACGTCGAGTTTACTTATTTTAATACAGTATCCACGCAACTTTCTTTTTTACCAGCCGCATGTCTTTTTCTTAAGTCTCATTATCTGGATACGTGTAGCACGGCTTTTATTTTAAAAGATATGTTTGAACTTGATTGCATTGACTTACTAGTATTATTCAATCACATATTTAGAAACGTTACATGGGAAAGAATCAGTTGCTGACGTAGTATTTGAAATTGTCTAGAATTGCGGCTGGTGCATCAGTTTAACGCACAGCTGACTGAGAGACAATGTTTTAGCTAGGGTGACTAATAAAATGTTTGCAGCTAATTTCTATGTGAATAATAATGGGTTCACAACCTAAACAAGAATGATTCGGATTGTTTTAGCCAATTCTTAGTTAGAGAAGCAATTCTGTCACGGTAAAAGATAAATAAGGAAGCACTAATCAAATGCAAAAACATAGATAAACCCACAGGGGTGACTGACATGTGTTAACGAGTAGTTCCCCTTTATCTCGCACACTGGTTGAGAGCTAGACATGGATTAGTCACAAATTGATGCTTTGATGCCAAAGAAGCTATTGAATGGCACTTAGTCAACCTTGATAGAAATAATAGCAAATTCCATGTTAACAACAAGAAGGCGATTGTAATAGGCAGGAGTTGAGTTCACACGGATAAAATGTCTGGCTGAATCAGCTTGGATGCATGTAAGTTTAAACCCGCCGGTAATGTTTCCCTACTGACTATTATGAGATATCATTGGTAATTAAAAGAAGGCACTGCAAATTGGCTTCTGGCTAATTAGGATTTAAATATGCTGGATTGGAGTAAAGTTACCTTCAGGAACTGCAAGAAACAGCAGATCCGAAAACAAAACAACGTGAAAAATTTGATCGCAGTATACAAGTATTTCAAAGCAGAGGGTGACAAGATAATTCTTTGCAGATTTTCTAATTTATTATTCAATTTTTTTTAATTTCAGATAATTGATGTTATTCGCACTTAGGCTATCTACTCGGATTTTGTTTATATCTTTCTATACGTAAAAGTATCTCGAAATGTATGGAGTGTAAAGGATAGCATCGCATATCAACGCACATGCATTGGTTTATAGTTGGAAAGAGTCAGAAGTATTTTACAATGTTAATATAATTAGCTTTAAATGTTTGTACAAAATTTTTCGACTGCTATCCGGCAATCATCTTCAGGTACAAAAGAATCTATTGATGTTAGTGGGAGTTTGAATTATTAGTTTGAAAATGATATTTACAATGAGGATATCTACATTCAAACTCCCACTAACATCAATAGATTCTTTTGTTCCTGAATATGATTGACGGATAGCAGTCGAAAAATTTTGTACAAACATTTAAAGCTAATTATATTAACATTGTAAAATACTTCTGACTCTTTCCAACTATAAAACTAAAAATGATCAATCAGGGCCTCTTTCAAACATGTATTAGTGTAGAAGTTCATCTAAAGTGAACGTGCTCATGTTTTTTTACCTGTTCTGCTCAATGGGATTTTCCCAAGTAATTTTGCGCCATCAGCATGTACAACCCTGCAGCATGTATTTAGATGCACAATGTGCACATTAAATGAAGTCCACTGTGTTTGATCAAGGCAGCGTTTATTAACCTTTACAGGCTAACTAACTTAGAAGAAATGTCAGTAACGTGCCCAAAGTAGTGCTTGATGAATACCCGTCGATATTTCAGTTAATATGGTAATTGCAAGTCTCAAATTTGCCCGGGTATGGCTGCAGCTTTAAATAGGGAGTTGTGTCGATGTGGAGAGATGTGAGCTGGGCCTGCTGATGGTTCCTGCTGCTAGATCTGAAGAGGAATCAGATTAGTGAAACCGTGTTGCACTTCCATGTAGAAGAAATTCTGTAAAGATCATTTGGTGAGCTGGAAAATGTGTTTGCTCAATTGCAGCAATAAATCTCGTTGTCATGACGCTTTCATCAACTTGAAAAGAAAGTCCGGCAGGCCACCTACACCCAGAAATGTCTCATTTCAGCGGGAGAAATCTGCTTACAAATTGCAATCATTATTATAAAAATGACAAAACTCATTTTGAGCTTCAAATGTATGCTGTATCATTACGTTATTGAGTGCATGTGCACGTTATTGAAATGCAGGGATCTATATAAACAAATGGAATTTTGCGATGTAGATCTTCCGTTTCTTGTAAGACGACTAGCTAAAGAAATGTCGCTTTTCTGATTTTGTGTGCCAATCTACACATCAAAAATGATAAGAAACTCGTGCGCGAATTTAGGAAGATCTTTGACTAATTTGCATTCCTTTCATAATTCAATCTCATCAACCTCATTCTGTACTTATAAGTAACTTCTCAATACATTCAATCAGTTCGGCATTGTAAATAGCAACCATTTTGAGGAAGTTCATCCACTAAATGCTGTACCGTGAATTTCATGTGATTCAGAATCATTCTTTAGCATTAACGGTGGGGACGTCCTCCACCCACGTTTCAAATTTGTCTAAAATCTTCAAAAATGAATCAATCGTCACACAACTTCAGAGACACGTATTTGTGTATATTGTTTACCCACACGCAAAAATGTATGCAAATCGGACAAGTACTTTCAGTTCAGACAATGAGGTCAGAAGAAGTCAGATCAAGCCGCTAACACCGCTACTCTTCACGTTATCGTCTCTAATTCAAAAATTACTTGTCTGATTTGCATACATTTTTGCGTGTGGGTAGAAAATATCCTCACTTACGTGTCTCAGAAGTTGGTGACAATTGATTCATTTTTGCTGATTTAAGATAAATTTGAAAACGATGACCGAAAACTTCTTGCTACATCAACAAAAGATGCATCCTTTTGGCTAAGAGTGTTTCCTTCATGTGGTCTTGGGCTCCACCTTGAAGCCAATGAAATGCAAGTATTATTGAAATGGTGGCTTGGACTTCCAGTTTTTCCGGAAGCAGCATTATGTCCTACTTGCCCGAAAGGAAGAAATCAAGTTTTGGACACCTTGGGACATCATGCACTTACTTGCCATTCTGGTCCTAGTGTTGTTTGCCGTCACAACGAGTTGAGAGACTGCCTTTTTACGTACTGTCAACTGGCTCACTTGGCACCTCACTTGGAGAAAGGTGGCAACTTGGGGCATGATCAGAAACGTCCGGCTGATATTCTCTTGCCCTCATGGCACCTTGGTCGTTCAGCGGCGCTTGACCTCACGGTGACATCCGCTAAATTCTAACTCATTGTTGTCAGCGAGAGTCACCGCAGAGTCTGCTCCTGATTTGGCTGAGGACAGGAAGAAAAATGAGAACTTCTCGAAGTGTGCTGAACTCGGGTGGGACTGTGAGCCGTTAGCAGTTTCCGTTTACGGCACTTGGGGCAAGAATGCTCGGTCAGTCTTCCAAAGAATTGCCTCTCGCCTATCCCTTCAAACTGTGTCCTCACGTGATGGAATAGCCAGAGGTATTCATGGAAGACTGAGTCTTGGTTTACAGCGTGCCAACGCCCGTGCTTTGCTGCTGCACATGGGGGGGCAACGTAGGTGGCCAAGATCTATGCGATTCTGGACTCCCATCTTAATTTGTTTCAGTTTTGTTTCACTGATTTTGCCTTTTATTGTTTCTTTCAGGATATTAAGGTCATTTTGTAATTAAGTTATAGTCGACAGGCAATTTTGCATCATTAGTTTATGTAGATTCGTATGTATTTTTTCAATCAATAAAATTTACATTTGTATAGAAAAAAATGACTGAAAGTACCCGGTTCACATCAGAGCCTTGTAAGTGCGTAATAGATGGATTGAATTCGCCATCAATCTCTATCAGGCCTCATGAACACGTGGGAAAGACAAGAAATCGTCTGTCAATGATTTTTTTCTTGATGGAAATGTCTATAACTTGAGGCATCGTCTCATGAGGTCGAAACGTGATCCCACTAATTTCATGTTGCATATTTCGATAACTGCTCCCATTTGCTGTCAGTGAATTCATCAGTGGACGAGAAAATCGTGATTGAAGGATTAATTATCATCACGGTGTTTCCTAATTACATGAATTTGAAATAACTGCGGCTCTTTTCACCTGCGCATTGACGATAAAGGTTTAAAATTCATTCGACAAGTGATTTTTTCTTCTCAATACAAGCCAGAAGTTATGAAAACTCAATTAATTAATGTCATCGAGCAATTGCAATTAACTGATCGATTGATGGATTCAAAATTATAGGGAAGCAAGCTGATCAACTCGCAACGCCGTCACTGTGATCACTTTCCCACACAGGTCTATAAAAGTTGCAATTAATTGATTTATTGATTTGTAGTAGGGAAAACATTTCATTGACTGCTCTTCTTGCAGTGCCGTCACCACGTACCATCGTAGGACACACATTGTAATTACCTTCAATAATTTAAGATGCAGGCTTGCTAGGGATATATATATATACATCAGTGGCGTCGCGTCCTCCCAGACCATAGGCCTTCGCTCCAAAGTGGATTCCTATATTTCTGCAGCAGACAGCATGAACTGCATAAAATAATTAATTAATTAATTAGTTTAATAATAATAATTAATTAATAATTATTAATTTAATTCATAAATACTTAATTTCAGTGAATTTTTAAACACTTGCACAAGTACATGAACATTCAAATCATGCTGGCATCCATGACTACAGAATGAAATGATGTGAGAAATAGATACTGATATTTAAATGAAAGGTACACTGAAGTCCATAGACTACCCAGTATAGTATAGACTATTCTGCATGTGAATTGTGATTCACTGTGACTGCCTCTTTTTCTGAACAGCCTCATAAGCATGCAATCCTAAGCTGACTGTTCGTCAACGCGACTCTTGTCTTCCCAAGATTTTAGACGTCAAATGACAATGAAAATGTGATGTTGATTTCTCACATGACGCTTGATCACCTTGGTAAGATTATAATAGAGAACAGTCACTCTCGAGGAAGCTCTCGCCAACGCAAGACTCTGTTGTGATTATTATAGCTTGTCAATTACCTACATGTTTCAAATTTAGGGCTTCTAAAATGTTTTTTGTGCTCCTCGTATTCTATCCCTTGAGAGTGGTTTAGTTTTTATTTCAATGCCATAAATTTCGTGCACGGTGGCTAGAGTTTTCTGCATAATCCCTCGGACGACTGGCCGGTGTAGAAAATAACCACTGTTGAAATCGCCACCATAAATATAATATCACAAATATGCCTTGAATATGCTATCTCTGACTGAATCCCACATCAAATTACAGAAACTTCATCGCTGTATTTTTCAGCGGCTTCTCACCTTCCGATCCGACATTCAGCCATTGGTGAACGCAGGCACGACGATTCAACGCGTCATCATCTTCTCCAAAATTTGGCGAAGCCACGAATAGGGAAAATTTGCGCCTGTCTCTATCTGAATCTAAGAATTTATAAATAGATCTTTTCTTGCATTGCTGCAATATATTTGCTTCTTCGTTTCTATCGGGAGAAGACGATCGAGCTAAGCGCACACGTTCCACATATCACACAAACATACAAATCTCTGTGATTTGCTGTGAACACATCCCCAGCGCATTGTGTGATTGCTTGAAGATCCCTGCAGTTAACAGCTGAGCGCTGGCGCTCTGAACGTATTTGAGAGTAGTGACTTGAAACTGTAAAGTGTATGTAAAGTTGTAAACGTAAAGATGCTCTCAAAAACAAAAAAAATAAAACTATTTGAACCTTTGTTTTATGAACGTAAATAATTATTTTTGGGTATGCGGCGAAGGCCTCGCAGGCACGGAGACAACGCCACTGATATACATATTCACACAATATATATAATCATAAATGAAAAGCTACCGATCTCACGCCGACATTTTTCTGTCAGTAGTCTGGCTTCTCAAGGCGGTAAGTGATTCAAATTTATCTTGAAATATCTTGATTTTTAAGAGAAAAATTTCATGTCATTGAGGGGTGGTTCATGGATCTCAATGAACATGGTCTCTTTTTTGTTCAAGATCTATTCTTGTGGACCCCAAAGGTGTGATAGAAATTTGATGTCCATGTTAGCTGCACAGTGTCTTATATGCAGTTCATTTACATTTGCTTTGATTTTTGATTTATTTATTTATCTGCTTATATATATATATATATATATATATATATATATATATATAGATAAAAATTTATTTAAACAGATTATATATCGAAAAGAAAAAAAAACGACCTTGCAGCCCAAACCGGCTTCACCTGTATTCCAAGCTTCTCATAGGCAATGCATTAATTTCTATTTTGTGCTATCATTATATTGTATATGTGCTCGAACAATATAGCAATCGAACAATGAGCAGCCAATTCAACACTAATCAAGCCAAATTGTGCGAAGTTTCAGTGACTGTTATCAACCGGATCACACAGCAAAGAGACACATTCGTTGTCAAGTTCTTCAGAGAAGTTTGTGAACGTTTTTTCGTGCTCCTGCAAACTTTTTTGATAATGATCGAAGAGCCCAACATTATCGAGAAAACTTTTGAGCAATGATCTGAATTCTTCGAATCTGAAGGAATCGTGGCGATCGGAGCTTGCTCTGAAGGAATTCAGAGCAATCCGCAAGCGGCTCACGAAAATTTTTCCCATCTCTGTAAGGTATTAAGAATTTCTTTTTGCCCACTTATTAAGTTCCTACATGTGCCATCTGTTTGAATCAGTTTGCACTTCTAGCAAAGTGATACGATTAAACAATCTAATACGGTGTATCGATCAGCTTGGAAGTTGCAGTGAAGTTTAACGCATTAAATGACCCACCTGCAGAGAAGAATGCTGCCAGAGAAGATTCATGTGCTTAAGACCTACTGGAGAAGATACAATGCCATGGATGTGATTAGAACATGGCCTTATTTCTTTGAGTCTAGTCCAATGGCCGGTCACATCAAATTTATCTCGTAAATTGTAAACGGCCGGATCGGTGTCTGAGGCCCCTCGATCAGGCAGACCAGCAACCATCAATACGACGGAGAACCAGGAACTGGTGGCACAACTGTTAGTGGAGAATCCACAAACTGCTGCCGTATCTGCATCACGACAACTCTACATTGATCGAAGAAGTTTACGACCTATCATGGGCAGCATTGAACTGAAGTTCTACATTCCACAACTGGTTCATCGTCTGGTTGAGGACGACGGTGACAAACGTTCCCAGTTTTGTGAATTGTTTTGCAATCAACTTGATGACACTCAGAGTCAGAAGTCAGAAACGTTTATTTTTCAAAAATGAAAACACGTTGATTATCATGATGATTACAAATTATCACTCCCAAACATCTTATGATCACATCATATGCATATACTTTTCTGCTACGTCTTAAATCTCTACTTTATATTCTGTCAAAGGCACACGTGATTATTCATTAATTTGTTTCAACAATTGATCAACATTGCAATTGCGCTGCATGAACTTAAGCTTGCGAGAAAAATTCATCAATATTCACATGCAATTGAGAATAAATTTAACAGACGGAAAATAGCAGCGAGTCTTGGTGGATTTGAACCACCGACCTCTGGCAATCTAAGTTCCCGCTCTACCAACTGAGCTATCAACGACCGACCGAACGACAAAAGTCCTGAATTGAAGAATCCACAATATCGAATCAGATGGCTTCATCCCCAAAGACAACATGGCATTAACCGTCATGCCCATAGAAATGAACAATACTATAGAAAGTCTTAGATTGGAAATTGCATGAAAATTATGGCACACGCCGGGGGAACTTAGTTGGAGCAAAATGCAAATTTTACGATCTGGCTTCCATGTTTTCTGATTGGCATTTATATTTATCAAGCCAATTTGTGATCTGGATTTTTGCCCAGTGTCCAAAGATCATATAAACAAAAGTAATAATGAATTTACAAAATACTGCGGCCTTAATAGGAAATCCTTTAAAACGTTCTCTACGTTCATCATTTTGAAATATCGCTCCTATAATCTATCAAGAGCATAATCAGACATATATGCAACTTGTAATGTCGATTTACAGAACATGTATTACTCCAGCTTGAAATCAGAGGCTAAGAAATCTTCGATTATTCATTTTACTTTAAAGGGCTTCCCCATTCATTATATTTGAAAAATTTTCAAAATCTTTGCATGCATTCAAATATCAGCTTCCAAAATATCATCACACTATATCACTTGAGTCATTCAATAATTAATTGAAGATTTCCAGCGACATTTTATTTATCTGAGTGATGATTGTAGGTAAAGAAGCCTTCAGTGTGTTTTTTCCAGAATAGCTCTTGGTTTCTATATCGCTTGAAGGAGAAATTATCCAATAATTAGATTTTTTATCTATGAATTCTTGAGATGTTCTTACAACCGGTAGACCGACCACTTTCAATTATGATTATGTGAGTCAATTTTTAATTCGTTTTCCAGCACTGAAAAAATTGGATGATAGTTGTCAATGACTGCTACAAATAGACACAGTATAATAATCCATGGAATAGTAGGACATTTTACATGAAACAATGCCACCATCTCACTCAAAATTCTCTTCATGAAAATCCTGTAATTTGCTGTCAACAACTTCCACAACTAATTTGGCAAATAGCTTGACTATGATGCAATGTTTCAGATCGAATCTGATCTATGTACAAACCATAGATTTTCCATGTGCCATCATTGTACATAAGCAGGATATCAAACTTCCATTCTAGTGTAGGTCTACTATTATCTAATTCAATGGTCATGCCAAACTACTGAAGCAGGATATCAGTAACTCAAAGTCAGCAGTATACTGGCATTTGTAAAGGTATTTATTTTTTACCGTGCGTATAATGTAGATATCCTGTCACTTTATTTTACCTGTAAAGCAGATTACTGCACGGGCGTGCAGTGATATTTTCATTATTACACTGGTTGAGTTATAGATTTATGCGATTGAATTATATAAAACCCGCTTATTATTTAACTCATCAAACATCATAGAATTAGATTAGTCATAATGGTCATGATATCGGTGAAAAATGAAATTTCCTACACAACTCGTGCAAAGATATCCACCTTTTGCTTTCTCCTCGATCAACATTCTATGCCCTCGCCCTTCGGTCTCGTGCATAGATATGTTGACCTCGAAGACAGCAATAAGGATGGATATTTTGCACTAGTTGCGTAAATAACTGTTGTACTTCATGCAATGGGTTTGTTAACGTCAATATCCAAACTGCTAATAAGCTGTATGTGACTTCAAAGTATGCAGGCTTTATCCTTGTAATTCGTTAAAACAAAATGTCAAAGTGAAAATTTTTCAAAATCAATGATTATTCAATATCGAATGTTAAAAATAAATAATCACATTTAATGCATTGCTTCATTAATCAATTGAAGTTGACTAAAATTGATTGCTTTGTCAACAATAACTGCAATTCATTTTTTAATTTTTGTTCTGTCAATCTTGTTACATCTATCCGATTTCTGGGTTCATCCAGTCATTAATTTTCAGATTGCAGTTGGCAATAGAAATATCTCTCTTGTGTCAGATCCTTGTAATTCTAATCTTAAATAGATGTTTGACAACGCTATATAATTCCATAAACATCTGAACTTACAGAAGAAGGCAATAATTAAGAACAATAAACAATACAAAGCAATCACTTGTAAATAATCGAAAAGTCGGTTGATTTCATGATAGCTTGGATTAGGGTTTTGATTCAGAGTGGAGTGCAAACCAAAATAGTTACATCATTTCTGCAATTTAGGACAATGCGGTGAGATAAAAGGAATTGAAGAATAACTATCATAATCACAGTGTCCAAGTCTTTGACTTTCCGCTCCAATCGTGTTGACCGATAGCTTACAAGACATTGCCAGAGATAGACAATTCAATTTTACAAGTGGCTTCGGAGACCTTCCTTTTGATAATTAATAAATTTAAGAGACACATGTAAATGAAAATGTCCATGAAATTCACGAAGATTTACTGGCGCGAAGTATTTCTTATTACGATTCCTTAATTGGTGCCAACTTTGAGTATACAAAATATGCAATAAAAAATCTTTCAATATATGAGGAAATCATGATGAAGCGAGGTCGCACAGTACTTCCATTTTGTAAATTCTTTTTTTATGTTTTTGCTTATCTGTTTAAAGGGGAACTGAATCAATTTTACAGGTTGATCTCCAATGTCTTACTGAAGCGCAATATTAGCCACATGTCCATTCGAACTGTCAGAATCGACATCGCTAAGACGCGAAATGTCTTACCACTAGAACAGCCAATGAGAATCCAGTGCAGCGACTGCGTCACTGAGCCAGAATCCTTGCAGAGGGATCTGGAAACATTGAGAGTTCCTGTCCAATTAGTGACCTGACTGTCTCAACATTTGATAGTCTGAAGTACGTCGACCTGACTGCCTCAACATTTGATTGTCTGAAATACGTCGAGTTGACTGTCTCAACATTTGATACTCTAAAGTACTTCGAGCTGGTTCGTATCTCGGAAAAATGCCACAATGCAGCGTATTTGAATGTCGCAATATTAGTGGAGAGACTTGATATTCCCCGCGTCTTGATATTTCTTGCCATCGTTATCCATCAGATCGCAACATGCGTCGAGCTTGGATAACTAAAATTTATCAGAATAACGGCGTTGTCTGCTCCATACATTTTCGTGAGGATGAATTTGAGGTGGATTAGTACGCGAACATATTAGGCGAAAAGCATTCACGTCGTAAGCGGTTGAAGAAAGGAGCTGTTCCGTCTCTATATCTTCGAGGGAAGTTATCGATGTAATAATATTTTCTGATTATTCAATTCAGTAGATTGTCATGCAACAGTACCTTATCAAATTATGAGTCTATAAGGACTAATAATTAATACAATGATATAAATTAGTGAAATAAAATTAACGATGTTAATTCATATGCAAAATGCAGAGGATTCCACGAAAAGGATGAGACTGTAGCCCACATAATATCAGCATGCAGTCAGTTATTCTCCAACAACCAGACATAGCGATGATAGCGATGTCGCGAGAATAGTTCATCAAAGTAGATGCCAACACTATAATGTAAAGACCGGAAAGGAATGCTGGAAACACAAACCAGAAAAGGTTACTGAAAATAAAAAAGTCAAGATTCTCCGGGATTTCGGAATTCGGACTGACAGAAGAATAAATGCAAACCGGCCGGACATAACAATAGTAGATAAAGAAAAGAAGGAAGTCAAGTTAATAGACGTCTCAATTCCAGCAGATAGAGGACCTCCGAATGCACCTAGGTCCCCCAGAGACTTGGTAAGTCTCCGACACTAGGTATGTATCACCGACCATGAGTGTCGAGAGAGAGAGAGAGAGAGAGAGAGAGAGAGAGAGAGAGAGAGAGAGAGAGAGAGAGAGAGAGAGAGAGAGAGAGAGAGAGAGAGAGAGAGAGAGAGAGAGAGAGAGAGAGAGAGAGAGAGAGAGAGAGAGAGAGAGAGAGAGAGAGAGAGAGAGGAGAGAGAGAGAGAGAGAGAGAGAGAGAGAGAGAGAGAGAGAGAGAGAGAGAGAGAGAGAGAGAGAGAGAGAGAGAGAGAGGAGAGAGAGAGAGAGAGAGGAGAGAGAGAGAGAGAGAGAGGAGAGAGAGAGAGAGAGAGAGAGAGGAGAGAGAGAGAGAGAGAGAGAGAGAGAGAAGAGAGAGAGAGAGAGAGAGAGAGAGAGAGAGAGGAGAGAGAGAGAGAGAGAGAGAGAGAGAGAGAGAGAGAGAGAGAGAGAGAGAGAGAGAGAGAGGAGAGAGAGAGAGAGAGAGAGAGAGAGAGAGGAGAGAGAGAGAGAGAGAGAGAGAGAGAGAGGAGAGAGAGAGAGGAGAGAGAGAGAGAGAGAGGAGAGAGAGAGAGAGAGAGAGAGAGAGAGAGAGAGAGAGAGAGAGAGAGAGAGAGAGGAGAGAGAGAGAGAGAGAGAGAGAGAGAGAGAGAGAGAGAGAGAGAGAGAGGAGAGAGAGAGAGGAGAGAGAGAGAGAGAGAGGAGAGAGGAGAGAGAGAGAGAGAGAGAGAGAGAGAGAGAGAGAGAGAGAGAGAGAGAGAGAGAGAGAGAGAAAAAAAAACGATGTTAATTAATATACTAAATAGTTCATGATTAAGGAATGATGATAAGACAGGGATGGTTAGCATCCTATAAGGTAGATGACCTACTAACATAGAATGGGAAGACTCATCTATCCATGCGAATAAGAGAATACATAAATTGTGTGTGATTATGCAACGTGGAATGTTAGCTAGAATGGTGGCTTATTAGTACATGAAGGCGTGTACCTATTTAGTCTACTGGGATTAATCTTGGTTTACATAAGTGAATCCTATTAAAAATTGTTTACTTTCATTAATGAAGAGTTGCGGTTATGGATAAAGCCTATACATTCTGCACGCACTGGACTTGTTTGCTGCTGTAGTTTACGCCTGCAAGTCTGCTAGGCCTATAAGTTGTGCATGTGATTCAAGATGTCATCTTAGATTTGAGTAAGAACGAGCACCGCTATTGCAGTCGCGCATTAGCAAACCGATCGCATAGGCCTACTGCCGATATATGCATTAAAGTAGTTAATTACCGGATCTCAAAAAATAAAAAGTCGGGATTTTGAAAAAAAATTACAAGGCCGTTTTTCATTTCGTTCGAACGTGGGACTGTTTGGTTCATTCGTTGCCAAAGGTCGCAGTTTGATCGGCTCAAACAGATAAGGCTTTGTGTTTTGAGATGGCTCAATTTCTGCTTTTTCAATTACTTCAAGCTCCTTGTCGCTCGTGACTGAAAAGAGATATCCTAACTTGTGGTTTTCAGTACACTTGGCCGGGTTGAATGCTGGGGTGGAAAATGACAGAATTCTCAGCACCAGAGTGTCTGCTAGATTCCGAATATGATTTCTGCTCGATTTCCGGATATGAAAACCAAATTACGTTTTGAGATCGACTTGTAAAATTGCCACAATTCCCCTTTAACAACACAGGTTTGTAGTAATATATCAAATATCAAAAGAGAATGATAACGATCCTGATTCTCCGACTGCACTCGCCTGACGAAGGAATCGAACCGAAGTTAGCGGTGGAGACCAGCTCACACCTTCTTCACTAGGCCACTGCGACGGCACAACTAGAATGTGAGTGAATGAAGAAGTTATCTCAAGTGATATCGACAAAATATTGTCCAATAATTATTGACAGAATGCTCATTCAACTGTCACACAACAAAGTTATACATTGACAACAATGGAATAAGATGAGAATAAGTCGTCAATATCATTCACAGCGACTTCTGCCTCCTTCACTCACGTTCCTTTTATACCAACAGCTTGGCTTAGTGACGAAGGCGTGAGCCCTTCACCTCTGCGGATTTCGATTCGATTCCTTGGTCAGGCGAGAGCGGTCGGAGAATCAGCAGTGTTGGTGGACTCTACTGACTTAATCGTTATCATTCTCTTTTGATATTTGACATAATACTTGATTTTCTGTCCAAAGTCAGCGTTGTGATTGGACGTTGAGGACCCTGATTGCTGCAATTTCCTTTGGTATTTCAAATATCATTTCTATTAAAGCTTTGATATACCCGTCGGCGCCGTGTACATGTATATCAATCAGCATTAAATGAAGGCAGCATGACAAGAAGGCGACTTGAAAACTGAGGAATACCGGCACTCATCGCGTTTATATGATCATGGCCAACAGTCAGAAGAAGGCACCTATCCATTTGACTTAGGTCGATTACTCATGAAATGTAATTGATTGCTGTTACTGATAACATCTCTATCAATATAATTGATTACAATTGCACAATCCGTTTCCCCACCATTTCTTTTCTCAGGCGGATGTTCTAAGGTTAATAACAGTTGCTCCCCGGAAAAGCGCACGACGCTTGTAGCCTTGATATTAAATTGCTACCTTCTTAAGCCGCTGTTACACAGGAAAAGGCGTCTGAAAAGAATGCAACCTATCACACAGGAAAAGTCATCAGCTGTAAGTCATCGTCCATCGTCCGTCATGCTGTCACACAGGAAAAGTCATAAGGCGTCGTCCATCGGACATAAGGCATGAAATTATACGGCTGGTGAAGTTCATTTCCACAAGCAGTCAGGCGTCAGCCGCGAGACTGTTGTAAAAATAGAACAATTGAAGTGACGTTTGAGGGAAGATTTAGGAAACTGTGATTTGCAAAGAGAAGCAATCAGAAAATAGCCTTTGTTCACTAGGACGACGATCAAGACAGTAGTCATAGCAACGGTAAATAGTGAAAAATAGCGCTGAACGCATCGGAAATGGATTTCCTTCGTGTGACTGCGGTAGGTGGAAGATGGGAGATGAAAATCGTCTGATCACGCCTTATGAAGAATGTGCAAAAAGGCGAGGGACATGGAAGATGGAAGATGCTATACGTCTTATTCTCCCCTCCCCCCTAAGTATTTTCGTCATGCATCTTTACTACGATTAAAGCCGAAGACATAGTGCTGGGATATCGAGACTTTTGTCTTCTAGGGGACTTTATTATGATTGCAGTTACATATCTGGTATGATTTACATTGATTTAGAGATTTCAAACTGGGGCTTCTGAGGAATTGATTTGTCTCTATTTTTCCGAGTGGGAAATTAACTAACAGTAGATTTCTGATTCATGTACAGCCCACATTTTGCGATCAGCAATTAAAATTAGGGGGATGGAATATCATAACACCGACACTTAATTTAGATTTTGAAAATAATCTTCGTTGTGAATCTCGAAAAAAGTCATCGGTAGATACAACCCCTTTGTACATCTAAGTATAGTAAAGCATTATCGACGGGAGAGTAAAGTAATATAAACTGCTTGTTCAATGAATTATTGATAGTGCTGACTGCAAAGTAATAGCAATTACTTCTCAATTGCATGGCTTAAAATACAATTGATTGCAATAACAATTACATCACAAGCGTACCATCCATCATGCTAAGAACAGCATTGTCGAGATATGCTAATTTGGATATCAAACGCTGATCAAATGCAAAATGAAGCGTAATGACGAGTTCAATATTGAGCTGTTCACTTGTTAAATTATGGATAGTTACGTCTAATGATTGGCAACGACTATGACAGCGAGCTTAATAATTCTTTGTTTTTCAAGTCACTTATTTGAGTCGTCACTATCAATTAATTACTTAAGAATGTAAATGTGCAATCATTTTTGATCTTGATAACAGACTTGAATGTTTGTCGTATTAGTTTCTTGCCAATCTTTTCTTCAACCCTTGATCGGGCTAAGTTTGAGACTTTTAAAAAAGGTATAACTAAGCGGAGTAAATAAAGTTTGGCCGCATGGGTGAAGGGCGCTTGTCTGATGTGATTCCAAATAGAAAGAGTGCTTATTTATGTATTCCCACTTCTTTCCATGTGCTATTCGTGGCACATTCTTTACTTATCCTGGACATTATTGTTTGCAGGATTTTTCATCGTACAGACGTCAGAATTTACTCTTTTATGTGGTGCTATATTACAACTGATGTGAACAATTGTAGATCAGCTTGTGAGCCACAGACCTGGGATTAGGGAAGACTGCCTGCTCTCATCATCACTTGAAGCCGGTAAACAAATCACAACAGTGTTCCTCTTGCCAGAAAATTCTTGGGCAAGAAGTTGGCGAATACTATTAGAGTCGCGGCAATTATTCATTAATAAAAGCGATCATAGTTATAAGTTCATATGATAATAGATAAACATTTTCACCATTACCTTTATACATGTAATCAAGCAGTACGCATGGTTTCTGATACAAGTGTTTATTCAGACTTTTCGTAATTACAGCTTGATAAAATTGCATCTCTTTGCATGGCAAGCTTATAAATTTTAAGTATAATGAAACTGTTTGTAGTTATAGATGAACGTTTCTTCTATGAAAGGAATACGATAATTGATCGCACGTTCCTAGTGAATATGTTTTACTCCCAACTTATTTGCAAGAATCAGTGAATCATTTGCATTCAATTTGTAAGCATTTTCAAGGTAAATCCCCATCAGAGTTAATATGAGTAAGACTTTAATAGTCATGCAACATATTTCTCGTCTATTTTAGCAAATAACACGTATCAAAAATTCTATAATTTCATTTTTCGTTTGCAGCCTGACAAAGAAATGGGACTAGGTCTGTGTTGTGAGCGACAGGTCTACAGTAGGTAACATGGGATCGTAGGTTCAAGCCCTTGCAGCCGCACAACTTTCATCTGATCTAGTGTTTATTTCATTTCACATTTATTGTCAATTTGAATTTAATAAACGCATTGCGTAATTTTCTTCTGTTCTGCCATAATGCTGATTTCTCACACTGCTGTTGTAATTTCCCCTTGCTGTTCCACAGAAGAAGCAAATGATTTCTTATCGGAAATTAATTAATGTATGAGTACTATAGAGCAGTCTCTTGAATCTTTCGTGTCATTTTCTCCGTGATTGATGCATCTGTGTAGATTACTGCACATCCAACGAAACCTTCTTTCATGACAATTGATAAAACGCTGGTTGTTGAAAGTGAAAAGTAGTGAAAAAATGAGTGGTAAATATGTTAAGATCAGCATCAGTGCTGAAAATGTCGTGTAATGACATTGACATTTACCTATCGTCCTTCAATGATTCACGCTGTTTGTGCATCAGGCAACGATCTGCTCTATAAACCCATAGATCTCCAGGCGCTTCATATAATTGCCTGCTGACTTAAGCTATTGTAATAATAGGTGTTGCTAACTCTTCACCTGCAAAAAGTAGCTTCTTTTTATCTTCCAAGTATGTGACATTCATTAATATGAATGAATCTATTGTAAGAAAATGCATCAGCATCGGAATTCTATAATTAAAACTTTCGTCATCAATAGAGAAATTGTTGTCGGTTCACACCGGTCACAATTTAGCTACATAATGTTCATCAGAATTATCTTCTAAATCTGTGAAGGTAAAATGCTATGATGATAAAATAAAATAATATAATACAAATAATACAATATAATATAATATAATAAAATGGTATGAAAAATGTCGCCATGTGAATTTCTGTTTCTTGATCACGCAATGTTCGCAACTGATTTTGAAGAACTAGACTTTCATATAAAATGAGATCAAGAAGTAGGCCTACCGTGCAAATAACAGAAAATGTGTTTGTCAAAAAGAACTCGCAAAACTTCTGCAGTCTAGACAAAAAGATCTTTCTCAACCGACCGAAATCTGAGTTGCTCATAAAAAACAATCATGCGAGCTACTATATTGATTTTGCAAAATTTACTTAAACCGGTAGCCGATATCATGTTGCAATTTGATAAAAATTCATCAATAAAGTTGTTTTTGTCGCTCTGTGCTATAAGGCCTCAGTCACATTGAAAGCAAAGCAAACACGAGCGTAGGCTATTAATCACTCTGCATTGCTTTGCTCGCAGTGTGGCAGTTTACAACTGATGTAGCGATGACGTTATATTTGCTCGGAAACGCTTGGAAAAGCTCGCAGTGTGAGTGAGGCCTTACATGTGATTAATCTACAGCATTAGACAGGTTGTCTCTTCTTCTATTTGACCAGAAAGGAAGCATTGGAACATGTAATGTAAATGAAGTGGCACAATCTGCTGACATAATACCATAGCAATCGAACCATGGACAGCCAGTTCAAATTTAAAACACGCCAGATTGTGCGAAGTTTCAGTGACTGTTATCAACCGGATCACACAGGAAAGAGACACAGACGATGACAAGTTCCTCAGAGAAGTTTGTGAACGTTTTTTCATGCGCCTGTTAACTTTTTTAATAAAGATCGGAGGGCCCAACATTATCGAGAAAACTTTTGCGCAATGACCTGAATTCTTCGAATCTGAAGTAATTGTGGCGATCGGAGCATTTTGAAGGAATTCAGAGCAATCCGCAAGCGACGCACGACTATTTTTCCTATCTCTGCAAGGTATTAAAAATTTCTTTTTGCTCACTTAGCAATTTCCTGCATGTGCCATCGTTTTGAATCAGTTTGCACTTCTAGCAAAGTGATACGCTTAAACAATCTAATTCTGTGGTCTTTTTGCTGTGTTATCCGGATGTTAACAGTCACTGAAGCTTCGCGCACTTTGGTGTGTTTAATGTTGAACTGGCTGTCCATTGTTCGATTGTTATGATATAATGTCAGCAGATTGTGCCATTTCATTAACGTTGCATGTTCCAATGCTTCCTTACTATCCAAACAGAGGAAGAAGAGACGACCTGTCTGATTCTGTAGCTTCATCCGTGACTAATCCCGGGCTTCCACTTCGCGGCGTTACTTGTACGGAGCTAGTTCTTCTGAAGTTGTTAACGAAATCACGCACAGCATTCCCATGAAGAAAGGTATTAAGAAATCGGCTGCTAAATTGCTGTTTTACATCATCCGTGTGTTTATTCTGGTTTCGAAAAACATGCTCGATCAGAATGATGCATTCTTCAAGTGTTAGCATGCCCACAGTCAATGGATGAATGAAATAGCCTGCAGCGTCCTGCAGCAACTGGAGTAGATCTCACGTGTCTCGATCTATCGATTATTGTTCTTCTTATCGCGTGCATATTTTGCTCCATGTTGTTTTTCATAGTGAAGGAAGCATCAAAATTTGCATGTACTTTCACTTCACAGCGACTTTCTGAACACCTTGTACCATTTATGATTTACATCAATCAATCAATGCCCCCTTGAACAAACTGACATGTACAGGCGTCGTGCGATTCGATCATTTTCAAAAAGATCAATGCCGTTCATGAAGCATAATCAGCTTGTAATAGCAAGAAAGTCCTGTGATGAGCAAAGCAGCAGCGATGCATGCCTCAAGCCTCAGTCACTCTGAAATCAAAGCAAACTGAAGGAAACACGAGCGTCTCGAGCAAACGCATGTCCGTAAACTATTAATCGCTCTACCTTGCTTTGTTCGCAGCATAGAAATGACTTCCTACTTGCGCAGGGTTTGCGCAGATAAACAAAATAATCTATAATTCTATGGTTCGCAGTGTGGCAGTCTACAACTGTTGAAATGATGACTTTATATTTGCTGCAAAACGCCTTGCTCGGAATCGCTCGGAAAAGCTCTGATTGTGGCTGAGGCCTTATAGAGTCAATGGCCAATAGGCTAATCGCTACAATAGGGTACAATAGCGTTGCTTTATCTTACCCGGTCTCACATGAAATGATGAAGTCACTCTTGTGGAGACGGTAGGACTCCGTCTCTGACTCCGGGTGGCAAGTATATATAGCCTAATTTTTTTAAAAAAACTGGTAGCCTACATCATAGATCACTATAGGCTTGCCTGAGCCTATCTTCAGTGATCATTGCTGTATCAATTATCAATCATTATCGACAAAAGTTTATCAAATGTCGCTTTCAGTTGGATGCATACGACTCGGCTCCTCCCATCTTGTTGATGTGTGCTTCACACGGCTTTTCTCCAGTCTCTACCAGGCAGGAAAATCCCCCATCCTTCTCCAAAAAATATGAGTACACTTTCGATTTTAATATGCGCTTTAGAGGAGCCATCACACACGATTAACGTGAGGGTAAGTGGTAATGTTCTCAAACAAACTAGCATTTCATTTTTGTCTCTGATGTGACCTTTGGTGCGTAGGTCTTCTCTACTAAATCACCGAGTGAAAAGACAATCCTTTTTTCACTTTCACGGTTCATTCCCTCAACTATTGCAAGCTTTGCATGCAGCAGTGTCTCTGTACTTTTGTTTGACGGAGAACGTTGACATCAAGACAGTGAGAGCTATGCATGAGGATAAATAACTTGCTTGTATTATATTTCGGGTCAAGTTATAGGCCGGAGTCCGGAGTCCTATCATTTGATAGGACTCCGACTCCGCATCCCTAATGCAGACTTCACTAGATTTGAGTGACTTTAAAATTCAGAAATACCAACACCTTCATTCTATTGTCAAATCACATGATGGGTTCGCCGTGAAAGTAAAATTCCTTTTAGCTATATAAACGTATTTGTTAATTATTTATTTATTTTTATTTTTTATTTTAACAACCTCTTTCTCCCATATAAATGGGGTAGGGGGATTCATACAAACAAGATAAAAAGGAGACAGTTCATATACATCATAAAATTCATGGAAACACAAACTAGCTACAGTCCACAAACCATCAGGGTAACACCACATGAAACGATATCAGGAAACACAGTCAAGTAAAATGTCAGCCGCTCCATACTTCAACCACCTTGTGCACAGTTCTCCGCCATACGACTCTGTCTTCTGCGTCGCTTCTCCAACTTCTCCAATCTTCCTCCGCCTTCTGGAAATCTCTTTTGACACAGTCACTCCAACGAATTCTCGGTCTTCCTCTTCTTCGCACACTCATTTCTTGTTCCATTCGCCTGGGTAGCCTCTGCTCATTCATTCTTGCCACATGTCCGGCCCAAGATAGTCTCTTTCCCTCAATCTTCTGAGTCATCGTTCGTTTCAGTCCGATTTCGAGTCTCATTTCTGCAAGTTTTCTTATGTCAACCAACTTCACTCCACACAACCTCCTCAGCCAATTGTTCTCGCACACTTGCAGTCTATCTTGCTGATCTTTGGTGAGCGCCATTGTTTCCAGACCATATGTGACTGCTGGAATTACACACACCTCTAACACTTTCCGTCTGATATCTTTGCTGATCCTTCTGTCTCCCAACACTCCTGCCACTTTCTGATAGGCTCCGACCCCTGCTCTAATTCTCCTATTCACTTCCATTTCGCTCCGCCCATCTTCCGCCACCACACCTCCCAAGTACTTGAAACCCTTTGTCTGCTTTAACTGAATTCCTTGCCCCTCAACACTTATGTCCTTTGGCTACTTTTCCGACCCACATTACTTCCGTCTTATCCAAATTGATGCGCAGCCCATGCCTTTGGAAATTCTGCGCCCACTTTTCCAGTTGATCTTGTAGCTCCACCTCGTCTTTCGTTATCACAGCTAAATCGTCAGCATACATTATCTTGTTCATTGCATCATGTTCTTCGCTTTTCCTTGACAACAATTCCATAATCAGAATGAACAAAAATGGACTTAAAGCACTTCCTTGTCTGAGCCCCGTTTTTATTTGGAAATCTTCGCTGATGTTATCTCCAACTGTCACTGCCGCTCTGGTTCTTTCGTACATCTTTTCGATAAGTATCACCTCTTTCTCTCAAGCATTTAACCATCTCAGGGTTGCCACCACTAGGGGTCTAGGGACGCTGTCATAAGCTTTCTCTAAATCTACGAATCCTATGTTTTCTTCTCTTTCAATCGTCTTCTCCATCTTCTGTCTCACCGCAAACATACCATCCGATGTACTTCCACCTTTTCTAAATATTTCTCGAAAATTTGCTCGACGACACTTATTCATGTCAGTGTTTATCATGCATTCTGCTTCAATTTTCACTTTGAATCGTAGCAGAGTTGAAAATGCAGGCTATAAATAAAGTCCTCCAGATGCTTTCAGACGTCAGCCATGTTGTTATTATTTTGTTTGTTTGCTAAAGCAGGATATGACGCGACATGCATGAATGGCATGCAGGTTATGTCTTTATATAGTTTGAATCTTTGAGTTGTAGGTGTTGTCGTTTGTGCTGCAGAGACCTGTTGAGGAAAACGGTGCCGCCGATATAGCCACTTTTCATGTCATGAATTTATGTGCTGTTTGGAATAAAATAGCTCGTTTTACTGAATTGTAAGTCTAAATTAGAAGTACAAATACTACAATTCATTTAGGGCCGTTTAATGACGTCTCTTCTATTTTCTAGGAAGTAATAGTTAATGAATTATCACGAACGCCTTTGTAGATTGCTTTTTGTGTTGCCCATTTACTTGTGATGATGATTCGATTATCATTTACTTGGTGCCTCGAATTAATAAGATAAAATGACCCATTGTCTGTCTTATTCTTTTGTGTCTTTATTTCAATGTTAATTTCACTCGCCGTGTCTTTACTCTGCATTCAGCATGATTGCTTATCTATGGGAAATTTAACTGTCAAAAGCATCACCTGAGTGATAAAAGTGAATTAGGTCTATTATTAGAGAGTGTTGGAAGGGTGGATGCAAATCAAATTCAGTTCTTTTCAGGAGCTCAGTGAGAAGGCTTATGTGGGTATTTATCATCAACTTGTCTGTAAATTCAAAATTGAATCAGACAAAGCAGTGATGTTTTATGACTTCAGATTGGCAAGATATATTTTCATTTCATCAATCTATAAATGAAACATATACGCTTTCTTCCCTGATGCAAGTTCTAGATTTCGTACATTAATTTCTTCTTCAACGCCACTAGAGCAAATGTCGATTTCTATGCTGCCACCTGTGGATTCACAGAAATGCAACTGTCAGCTTTGCTTAATTGAGTGAGACTGAATCCGTAGCAGGTGTTTGTTGATGGTCAACGGTCAACGGTCACCGATCAGAGTTACACATTTTTGCAGCTAATTATTGCAGTGCAGGTTTTTTCAATGAAACTGAATTTACACTTCAAGATAAATGATGAAAACCGTGAATCGTTACTAAGCATTAGGCGGGAGGCACGCAGAATAATCCATAAGTCACCAGCCATGAGCTATCATCCGTAGGCTATCAGCTATCAGCTATCAGCCAAAAAGAAAAGCTGCTAGCTCAAATAAATCAAGAAGACCAGAAACAAGGAAAACAAGATAAAGAAAAACTTTTGGTCTTCCGTGTCTGCAAAGAATTTTAGCCATAGAGTAAGTACATGTATATGGTGTGTAGAGTGTCGACTCAAAAATGTCAGCATACGGTGAAAATTTCTGTGTCAAAAGATTCAGTATTGGCGGAAATTACGCTCCTGCTGTCTAAAAAAGTATTTGATCAATTTTTAAGAAGGCAATGTTTGCAAATTGCTCCTGTGTTTATATACTAGCGATTTGGTACCTTCTAATAAGCAGTATGAAACTTAGCAGCCATCAAAAGGAATAAAAATTTGCTAATAGCCATCTTAATTAAGCGAAAATTAAGTTGATTATCATGGAAATTTCATGAATCGCATTATAATACAAGTCTTTATGAAAAAGTTGAGATCCTATTGAGTCTCTTGGCCTAAACTTGAAAAAAATTCAATTTTCATCACTACAATTTTATGATTCACTAAATTTTACAGATTTGTTGATTCTGAATAGTGATATCGACCCATTTACTTCTTCTAAAATTAATTATGATCATTAGTTTGCGATATGATCACGCTTAAGAACATAGTGATAAAGCTGGCATCCAAGCTAGCAATAAGCTAGTAATTAAGCTAGCAACCCATCGAATTGCCTCGCCGAGGTTGTCATGGCACGGAGGACATGTGAAATACTGTCATTCCTTATGTATTGCTATCATCAGTCAATTCCATGCAAATTTCTCCAAAACTGTAAAAATTTGCATATCCCACTTGTGGTACTGCGTCTCAACTTAAGTTCATTTAATAAAATCGAAATTGCATACACATTGGGGATTTAATTAATACTGAGTTGCTTCTTTACGTTACAAGGGGCGTATCAAAAATTCGTAACGTTTGTCTCTCCTATCTATAGACGTCCATTTTGGCGCATGTGCATATCTAAATATTATTTCTTATAGTTCTGATAATTGCTTTTCATAAGAAAAACATTTAACTCTTATTTGTACAAATATTTATTGACAGAATTAAAAGCATATCAAAACTCCTATTTCGATCTGGTCACCTTAAATTTCAATACACTTTTCCCGTCTCTTCTCAAGTTTCTTCATTCCTTCTTCAAGCCAATCTTGCGGAAATTTACCGAATAAAGCTTTCGGTGCTCTCTTAATCTCTTTCACCATTGAATCGAATACCCCTGATTGCCTACTTCATCGGACCGATGAGATGAAAGTCCCTAGAGGTCAAGTCAAGGGAATACAGTGGGCGAGGAAGCAGCTGCCACTTCAGCTGCTTGATTGTGGTCATCGTTTTCGCTCTTTGGTCTCCTGCGTTATGCTGCAGACATGAAGGACTTCGTTTCCTTCCTGTCTTTCTTGCGGCAAAAGCTTGCGCACGATCTGTGAGGGGCTGCTGCAGTATTCGGGGTTGACTGTGTGACGAGGAGGGCAACAGTCAACATGAATCACACCTTCACAGTCACAAAAGTCTGTCACCTGGAACTCGTCCTGCAGAAGATAATGTCTTGCCGTGATCCGGTGGCTGCACACCTCGCATTATCCATTGCATTCACTTCTCATTTCGTCTCTATTACGGCATGAAGTTTGGCAGCGGAGTTCCGTCAACCGTGATGAAACTCCTCCCAAACCCTTCGTCATGGTCTTCCAGAGGAGTTGGTGACCCGAGGCGCCTTTCTGTTTTTGCAGTCAGCAGCCTTGGCACCCAACGAGCCGAAACCTTGGACAACTAAAGGCGGTCATGGAATATACGCTCATGAGTCCCACGCGACAGCAGGCCAGACTTTTTCTCCAGTTCATCAAATGTTGGACGTCTGTCGAACTGGATCAGCTGCCAAACCAAATCTTCATTTTCTTCGCTGGCTTGACTGGATGGATGACCACAGCGCTCACCGTCTTCCAATGACTACCGTCCCTCTGGGAACATTTACTTGATGGTCGTTCTTGCAGGAGCATTGTCTCGAAGACTGTTTTTAGACGCTCAGCCGATCGGGTTGGTGTTTCCCGTTACTTGGACAGAAAGAGCAGACAAGATCTCCACTTACGATTTGTGAAGTCCGTCATGTTGACAAAAGTAAAATTGCTTCACTAGTTATCAGCTTCAGTTCGTGTCTCTTTAGGTTACCCATCAACTGATAATACCTCACAGGCAATGCACATGATTGATACAACATGACAACGATCAATTATCAAAGAAAAAAGTCGAATTAAAACCACAGTAATCAAACATCACGGACTTTTGGCACGCCCCTCGTACTTGCCCTATAGTGTTAGCTGCTGTCATCAATGCCGATGTCTTTTTTCACTTGCCGCATGATGGACGTGCTTGAAAGATCAGATTTGACGGAACTCTTCAATAGAACGTAAATCATCAAACCTATTACTTGAAGCATAGCCTTCCATGTGTTCATTCGTTTGGGCAGTCCTTTGAGAAAAGAATTATCAAGGAGGCCTTTTGGACACGACGCCTTCAGAGCTCCAAAAGAACGAAACATTATTTGGATGATTCTTGGAAGTTCTGAGTTATCGCTCTTTGTGTCATTTCTTAATCGATGACCCTCAAAACTATTTTCCTATTTATTCTTGCTACTTACTTAGTTTTTGAGAAATGTGATGGTTTCCCTGGTCTTCTAGACCTTGTATCTAATTGATTAATAGCTTTATCGTCAATGATCTCAATTGTAAGTTATCCTCACTGTGTGACCATTTTATGCATGTTTACTGAAATTCATTTGCCGAAGATGGCCATCTGAGATGGAATGAAAGTGCACGCGAAAACGCAGAGTTTTTTCGATCTGAGTTCTAACCATAGAGTAAATATATTAGGTAGAGTGGCAACTTCGCATTTATTAAATCCCCAATGTGTATACACTTTCGAATTTATTAACTGAACTCAAAGGAGATACGGTCGGAATTGTTTCCAAATGTGAGATATGCACATTTATGCAGTTTTGAAGAAATTACAACAGAATTGACTGATCATGATAGCATAAAGCAGAAGGAAATCATATTATTTTACAGATAGTCCGTGTCATGACAGCCTTGGAGAGGTAATGTTTGTAAAATAAGCAACTCGATGACCTGCGCTATATTGATTTCCTGCTGAACCTCAAGAGAATCTTCTTAAGCGTGATCAGGCAACAGCTGCCACTGGCATGGCAAAGTCACAGAACCAATGACAATGATTTCAATTAACTTTGAAAGACGTAAATGGGTCCACATCACTATTCAGATTCAAGAAATGAAACATGACTTTAGTGAATCATAAAATCAAGGCGGTGAAAATTAAATTAAAAACTTGAAATTTCAGCCAAGAAAGCACGAATAATATCGCGACTTTTTCATGAAGACTTCCATTACAATACGGAGCATGAAATTCTTTTGATAATCAGCTTGATTTCAGCTTTGTTAGGATGCTTATTAGCAAATATTCATTCCTTTTGATATCCAACTTGTTTCATACTACTTATATAGGGACGTTATCTCGGTAGTATATAAATTGGCAAATTTTGACTTTTTTCAAAAGTGCTCAAATAATTTTTTGGACCACTGGAACGCAATCTCCGCAAAAAACTGAATATTTTGATGTAAAAATTTTCACTGTATACAGATACTCTTTTGAGTGGACACTCTGCCCATATATCCCTACTCTATGGTTCTAACTGAATCTTGTGGTTCCGAAAATGGAGGAAATACAGTATTTTATATTTCACAGTGCTATAATCTCTATGATTATTGCTTCCATAATATAGTTTATGCTTTCCAAAGTGTGCATAAATTTCAAAGAGTGCAATAAACAGTCTTTATTGCACTCCTTCATTGAAATACATTAGCACATAGAAAGTTTTTCATCCTCTACATCGAAAATCATGCATGGAATTTGCATAGAAATGCATGTACCATGGACAGAGAAGCAGGCTATCTGATTTCAAAATTGCTTTGGTTTGATTTTCAAATCATGTTAAGGATCATGATCATAGATTCTGGTAGTTCTGTGAAATACATAGAACTAGATAGAACTAGATAGGGCTTTCTATGGTATTGTTAATTTCTATGGTGAAATATAAAGTTACTTACAGAACTCGTGCAAAGATATCCAGCTTAATTGCATTTTTCTCGATCAACAAACTATGCCCTAGCCCTTCGGGCTCGTGCATAGACATGTTGATCTCAAAAAATGCAATAAAGCTGGATACTTTGCACTTGTTGTGTAAATAACTATTAATATTAGTGCACAATGAGTGTTGAGGTTTGAAGGATCAAAATCATCTAAGCAGACAAGTGAGACAAGTCCGAGGACTTGGACAAGTGATACTCACATTTCTCTGCTAGTTCTTGTTAAGTAGCTGGCCTTGGTTCGGTGTAAACTATATCACGCATAATTGACCAAGCCAGAAATCATTTATGGTAAGGTCTGGGCTTCGCGGCGGCCATTCCGTTGGTCCAAAACGACCTATCTACCGATGTTTTAGATCTGAATTCAGCAGCTCTCTAACTGCCAGCGCCCAGTGTACTGACTCACTATCTTGCTGATAATAATGATGGATACATCTATTACTTGTGAGGTATGGTATCACAATTTCTCTGAAAAAAGTATCACAATAAAGTTCCTGGTTCATTGTTTCGAAAATGATCCTAAAGCGCAATCTTTCATCATATGGAATCATAGCCCAGAGTGTTATTGCTGAAGACTTCAAAGGTTTGATCATTATCTTGTGTTTATTATTTTGAGCATAGTAATAGCAATTGTGTCTATTGACTAATCCGTTTAAATGAAAAGTCGCCTCATCACTAAAAATGATCTTATGATGCCACATGGGATCCAATAACTGCTTCCGAATCGCATAATTACAAAATGTCAACCGCTTTTCAAAATCGTCTTCATTCATTTGTTGAACAAGTCTGTATTTGAAAGCCTTCATGTTACATTTCTTGACAATATTATTGACTGTAAGTAACGATACACCAAATCTATGTGCTGCAAGTCGTTGAGAAGTGCCTCTATCACCCCCCTCTATCACTCCATCACACATTGCACCTACAATCACATTTTTCGTAGCATCGTTGATTTTGTGTTCATTTTGATCACTACCACGTGGTTTTGGAAGCACGGAGAAGGTTACAAGAAACCGTTTATTCTAATCTCTAATTGTTCTAACCGGAGGTGCTTCTTTATTATACTCCTCTTTATAACGTCGAGACGTGGTTGATTACAGTTGCCGTAAGATATAGCATATGAAACAATCTTGGCAATCTCTTCATTACTATATCATGGATGATTCATTATAATTTCATTTTCATACAGTACACCATTAAAACAATGAATTACAAGATTGCTAACGTCATATGAGTGAATATAAGTGAAATTTAAACATAGATATTTATGACAATCACAATGATTTTTACTTTGAATTAGTGGCCTTGATAGCCTGAATTTTTGATTTAATATTAGCGGCGGGAATAGCGTGAACACCCTATATGTATCGCGGCACATGCATGCTGTGATTTCAAGGAAGCGGTCGGAAAATCTTGCAATCAACTCTAAAATGTGTTTTACAAAAGAAAATCAAAATGACCATACCTCACAACTAGATGATTTACTATTTGGCTGGCAGGCAGATAGAGTTTCTGCAGGGAGGCAGACCGAACGCGAGATTTTCACAGAATGATGTACACCCTGTGCTACTGCGAATCTACGCGTCTGCTTGTCAGACTAGATCAAAGCAAGTGTAAATATCGGATGTAGATTGTGGTAAAGTGAGACTTGTCTGTACTTTTTCTGAGTAAGTGAGAAGAAATAAATCAAGAGTCATAAGTTTTGGCGTGGATTGTCTTCAGGTGACACTATGATGTGGTACCCTTATCTATGAAGTCAACCATACGAAGTCTAGAAGTCCATGAACACATGCGATGCATGCAAATTTATGAAACACTGTATTAATATAGCATGCGCTGTAGCGCAAAGAGACATGTTGAGGAAAACGACTTCGCCAATGTAGCCACTCTTCATAGCATGAATTTATGTCCTCCTTAAAAAGCTATTAATATTTTATTTTTTTTAAAGCTATTTTATTAATGCTGCATCTACAAACTCTGTACTCTGTAGAGCCATGTGACCCTTAAATTTACATTTGTTCTGCTTGATTGAGGCCATGAAATGTGTTCAATGGTAGCTGATGCATAGCGTCTGGACATTGCGATTTAATTGTGTCACTTACTCTGAAAGACGTTCTGCCTGTCCAAAATTTGGCAAATACCAAGATAATGTGCAGCATCGAAGAAGCAACTGTTTTTCGGATTGGTGTAGACCTACAGCAATTTTTGACTACGCTGTAAACTGTAGAGTACGAAAGATGGGTGATTTTGACCACGAAGCCGATGTACAAAACGAGAATAACAAAATGTACGAAAGCGCTATTGTTCTTGCTCATGCACAACGAAAGCGATTGGCTTTCCTACTGGATGATGAAGATAGTCCATCAATAAGTTAGCTTCCAGTAACATAGCATTGAAACGGACTTGGTTCTCGTCTACTTATATTGCGATCACTACTTATATTTTGTAAATGAATTGTAGGTGGGTCGAATCAGTGCTGAAGTCTACTGCATCTACAAGGTATTTAAAACGTTTTCCCGATTTGATGGACAAAATCAAGGTTCATGAGAACGTAGGAAAAGTATGAGTTTATGTTTGACGGAAAAGTGAAAGCAAAGTGCGACATGAGAAGTTCAACACACCTTCCTGACATTTTCCAAAAACAGTCAGAAATACGAGTACTTTCTCATCATGAACCAGTATAATGCTGAGAATTAGAGACGAATCAATTACTTAATGAAATGTCTCACAAAAACGACATGCGAACACGCAAGATGGATATTAAAGAGATCATATGACATAAATATCGAATTTATTCAATTAGATAAAAAATATAGTATTAATGTAGTGCTCAGAACGTTATCTCAGCCGGTAATGTGTGGATTGACCTAATTTCTCAACCTGTGAAAGGACAAACTAATTAGATTATATATAATCTTCGTTTCCAATACTTTTAATGATGTAGCGGTTAGAAAATGTATTGACTTGTTATAATATGTTGATGTACCCACTACTTCAACTATAAAAGCTAATCGGCAGCTTCAAAGACATTTGTTTTCTTTGTGCTTCACACCTACAACCAACTTAAATGCAATGAACTTACACCTACACTTCTCCAACATTTTAAAGCTTCATAACTTGAGCTCAATCCTATCCTCATGCAAGAAAAGTTAAACGAACAATTTTTAGTGAACTTTGGCTGTCAAATGAGCACCTAAGCAACCGAGCAGCATCATTTTGAATCATTTGAATCTTTGCGGTGTACTCAGCCTTTAAAATTCGTCTCGTTGATTTGAAAGTAGTTAAATCGAATGTGATGAGTAGCAGGAATGTGATGTGTTATTGCTTTTGTCTCGAGTGCTGAACAGTTTATGAATAAAGCCGACCTGAAAGTTTCCGATGCCGCCTATCCACTATCTTTATCTCTGAGATGGATGTAAAGCGCGCTATTATTGGTTTTATTATCAATGGCCTTCTTATGCTCCGGATGCCTTGTTTTAAACATGCGGGCCTTCTTTCCTATGTAATATTCTCCGCACTGACTGCATGTTTATTGATATACTACGAACCGATCCCGGCAAGAGCATTTGCTATTATTTAAATCGCTACATATATTACAAGAGCATGTTTTTGCTTTAGTCGTATTATTATGGTGGCCGATTGAAAACCGTGCTCATTGATAAGTCGAACAGGGAAATTGTATTTTTTAATCAGTGTGACTCCTCTATAAAAGGTACATGTTGAAATATACAGAAGTCAAGAGTCCAGTTCGAAAGCTCACTCTTCTATTGAAACACATATTCAAATGTTTACAATCCATAATAACATATATATTTAGTACAGATAAACATCACAATCAGTTTATTTATTTTACGAATGCAACTTAAATTGCATGCTGCTTTTGTAGTTATTATTTGACGTTTTTAGTTTTTGGAGTTATCTCGCGTTCTTTTTCGTTGTGATTATTTTGTTTCAGAATTTTGATCGAATTCTGCTAAGCTATCATATCTTATTTTCTCATCATTACAACGTTTAGATATTGTATCTACACTGTAAGCCGTAGACCGACAATTATCCTACAAATTACTGACAAAATCAACCGACGATTGTCACCTCCAATATCCTGCGATATCTGACGAATTTGTAGGTTCTCCACCGACATCGAAACAGATGCTTTATATGCATATTAACTAAACAAAAACTGTTGAATATTGATTGATTTTTTCGATTAGTTATTGCTTGACTTTTGGGCAATCTGTATTATTGTGTGGCAAAACCATGATTTATTTTGACATAATTTGATTAATTGCCTACATTTTTGATAAAATTCAAGCTATAATTCATTGTTATTCATTTTGTCGCTTTTTGTCAGATATTCTAGGTGTTCAGTGGAAATCATCCTACAGGAACTGACAATGACCACAAAATAGATTTTGTAGGATAAATGTCTGTCAATTGTCAGTCAACAGTTTACAGTGTATACCATTCTTTATGTAATTATTTTTTACGTGTCTTGGTAAAAAGGCGTCTTTTCCTCAAGCTTATGTCCAAACTTAAAATTATAAACCTCGACCAAACTTTGGGGAATTTTGCTGATTCGACTTGTGATTAACTACCAACCAACATTAACCGGTCAAACAAAATGAAAAAAACTCGGATATCTATGGTCTTACTAACTTAAGCAAACGCGGAAGAATAGGAAATTTCTGTGTGACTGATTTGCCAGTAATTTAAATTCTTCAAGTCTAACTTTCCATCGAGCTGGTTAACCGCTTTCAGAAAGCAATCTCTCACATGTATCAATCATTGGATTCTGAGAGAAATCGCTTCATGAATATTCATTCTGAGTCAAATATATCATTATAGTATCCATCAAGAGGATAAATATATCAGAACTTATCATTCAGCAGACAATTTTGAATGTTTTAAAGGAAAATGCTGACGTTTGAAGTCAATTAGAAAGGTACTACTTCGTCTCAGAATGTTTTTCCATCCCTCTTGGCGTCTATCATCTTTACTGATACATTAATTTGCCTCCGCACGTTTCTGATCATTTCTCCGAGTGTGACTGAATTCCCTATTGAAGGAATCTTTTCCTTAAATCCTTTGTAAATTAGCTGTAAATCCAAACTGTTAAAAGAGTGATATCGACACATAATGTCACATGGGGAATTAATAAGGTCTCCGACAAAGGAGACATCTTTTACGTCTTATGTATTTGTTAGGTCAAAATCATGAACAGCAGACTCGGCATGGAAAGGACTTTAAAACGTGAAGAGAGAGACATATTCAAATGTTGTCGATGAGAAAGTGCTTCATGATTTGAATGTCAGTTTCGTGAAAAATGTATTGATAATGTGTGGGAGTATTGTTACTGAATGTTTAATTAGAAGGGATCGGATTTGAGATATTTCACATCAGAGATGGAAACCGGCCGAGATTTTCGGGGTGTCCGGTCCGGCGGCCGGCAACTTCCACGCACAGGCCGGCAACTGACCGGCAACTTCCACGCACAGGGCGGCAACTGACCGGCAATTTCCACGCACAGGTCGGCAACAGGCAGGCAACTTCCACGCACAGGCCGGCAACAGGCAGGCAACTTCCACGCACAGGCCGGC
The DNA here is from genome assembly GCA_907163375.1 of Prostheceraeus crozeri. Taxonomy (NCBI): domain Eukaryota; kingdom Metazoa; phylum Platyhelminthes; order Polycladida; family Euryleptidae; genus Prostheceraeus; species Prostheceraeus crozeri. The sequence goes on from CAJQUW010005232.1 coordinate 401,766, forward strand.
AACAGGCAGGCAACTTCCACGCACAGGTCGGCAACAGGCAGGCAACTTCCACGCACAGGCCGGCAACAGGCAGGCAACTTCCACGCACAGGCCGCAACAGGCAGGCAACTTCCACGCACAGGCCGGCAGCTGACCGGCATTAATCTCACTTCAGGCCAGCTTCGCAACAGTAGCAAGTCATTTAAATTCTGATGGTTAATATTCGATATTTCAAAGTTATTCAAAATCAAAGTAGGCCTACAGGATCGAAGATTATTTGCGTCTAGAGAAAAGGCGGCTTAGAAAAGAAGAAAAGTTAGAGAACGTTACTATGTGTTTTTTCCAAACTTCGGTAGTGATAATATTCTTCGTCTAGAATGTAGGCTATTTGAGGAAGGTAAAATGATGCAGGTACCCGTTTCCAGTATACATCAATTTATGATTATTGTTATCGTCAAGGTGAGTACATACCGATGCCCTACAAATTCTACTGAAGAACGCTGTAAAATGATCGTATAGTAATTATATTTACTTTTGCTATACGAAATCACTGTTGTTCTTGGTACTTGCCCCTACGATAATTGATTACACAGTATCCTATTTGATTGCCGCTCGATGCTCACGAAATATCAGTTTCATTAATTGAAAATGCATGTAGGCTACTTTAACTACAAGATTTGTTGTGAAGACCATTTATCCGTCAGATATTGTTTGTTGAAAATCAAACTTCGCTTGGGTGAAAAAAATGCATTAATGCATTGCAAGTATCTATTCGAAAACGAAGATCAGTATTAAAACAATTAGGGATACGTAGAATTTTGCACCAGCGTTAAATGAAATTTCAGTAACAATGAAATTAAAATATAGACTTTCTCTGCTAACAGCCTTTTTACAATCTGGAAGTACTGTCTGGTACTTTTGCAAGACATTAAAAATAAAAATTAAATTTGAAGTAAAAAAAGTAAAGAGACTAACAGTAAAAAAATATAAGCCGGCCTTTGCTGCCCTACGCCGGCGGCCGGTTTCCATCTCTGGATTAAATAATTTTACCCTTAATTCCAAAAATCTTTTCACTATAGTTTTCTGCAGCCTAAATATGAAAAATGCCTACCTTCATGATGGATTCACTGAAAAAACAAAAACCTTTCTTCCAATAAAAGGTGAATCAAAATAAAGCCAATTGTTTGGTAGAAAACCCAAGGAGTCTTATTCTCATTAAAATAAAACCACAAAGCGTGCATTTCGTGCTACCAAATACCAATTACACCTATCTGCCTACTTTTATTAAAAGTTCCTATTTTATGAGATGCAAGATTTGTTGTTTTAGTAAACCACGCTTGATGCGCCGAAGAGTTCCTGACGAAAGACAGTCTGGAAAATCCGGGTTGTAATCTTTGGGGTGTCCATAAAGCTTGTACCTAGTAGTTTTAACACGCTGTCAATTTGAAACTAAATGTTCAAATTCAAATTTGATCCATTGCATGTAATGATGAGACGCCTAAGTTTTGCTTACAACAATATTCAATGTCATATTTCTTTTTCACTATCTTAGATCATCTCGGAAAAAACATTTTGAACAATACCTGAAGCTGTCCTGTCAGCTTCTTTAATGGACAATTATCTTCAAGTATAAACTATGCCTTTGTGAAGCCATTAGTTGGTGCCAGTTATATAGAACTGATATAACACTATCTTATGTAAAAACAATGCTAATAACATTACCAACGATTAGCAATATTTGCTCTCATGACGGCGAAGTTTACGGCCTATTTGAAAGTTTAGACCGAAGTGGTTTAGACATTTGGTTTCAAGAGTGATATAGCAGTCTAAACTTCTTTTCCTATGAATTGAAGAAGTTGGTTTAGTCGGTATGGTCTTTCCCAATACACACGATCCCCTTGATGTCCTTGTGGCATACAAGTCTACAAGTCTCCGAATACATACACTGCTAAGCAAAATGGTCTGAATGTTATGAAGGAGTCCGTATTATAAAAGCATAGAGTAAGTATGTTAGGTAGAGTGGTAACTCCGCATTTATTAAATCCCCAATGTGTATACACTTTCGATTTTATTAAATGAACTCAAAGGAGATACAGTCGGAATTGTTTCCAAATGTGAGATATGCACATTTATGCAGCTTTGAAGAAATTACAATGGAATTGACTGATCATGATAGCATAAAGCAGAAGGAAATGATATTATTTTACAGATAGTCCGTGTCTGATAGCCTTGGAGAGGTAATGTTTGCTAAATTGAGAACTCGATGACCTGCGCTATATTGATTTCCTACTGAACCTCAAGAGAATTTTCTTAAGCGTGATCAGGCAACAGCTGCCACTGGCATGGCAAAGTCACAGAACCAATGACAATGATTTCAATTAACTTTGAAAGACGTAAATGGGTCCACATCACTATTCAGATTCAAGAAATGAAACATGACTTTAGTGAATCATAAAATCAAGGCGGTGAAAATTAAATTAAAAACTTGAAATTTCAGCCAAGAAAGCACGAATAATATCGCGACTTTTTCATGAAGACTTCCATTACAATACGGAGCATGAAATTCCTTTGATAATCAGCTTGATTTCCGCTTAGTTGGGATGCTTATTAGCAAATATTAATTCCCTTTGATATCCAACTTGTTTCATACTACTTACAACAGGGAGTCATCTCGGTAGTATTTATATTGGCAAAATTTTGACTTTTTAAAAAGTGCTCAAATAATATTTTGGACCACGGGAACGTACTCTCCGCAAAAAAACTGAATCTTTTCATATAGAAATTTTCACTGTATACAGATACTTTTTTGAGTCGACACTATTATATCCCTACTCTATGATAAAGGTCCAAAATATTTGACACTTGGTCCAGTTAACACAGAAAAGTAGCTAACAATGAAGTTGAATGCGAAAATCAATAAACATCCGTTTATGCAGAAAATTTGGATAAAGTCCTTGTAGTTATGGTGCAAAGGAAAGGCTGAAATGACAAATGAGGTCTGTGGCCTAGTTGGGTAGAGGAGGCACAAAAAGAGCAATTGATCCAATGCATTTGTTAGTATTGTGAGTAAATTTCTCACATAATTAAATGTTTCCTTCGAAACCTGAACTGTACACTAAGGATATGAAATGGAAAATTTTCCGGTAATTTTTCCGGAAAAATTACCGGAAAAATATAATATTTTTCCGGGAAAATATAATATTTTTCCACTTGTAATTTTTCCGTTCAATTTCTGTATTTTGATGAATCAATTCATTAGTAATTTGAAAAAGATAGAATAACAACATTGCGGTTTGTATCATACGACTGCATAAGACAGCCATAGCTTCAAAGGAAGAGAAATATTTGCTATCATAATAGAGAGCATAATAATGTGTTTATCTGCGAAGTTTAACTAAACGTTTTTGCTTTAATTCTTTATAAGTAGCCCTAAATTTTGTAAAATATTGTAATGGTAAATTAAATATTTCAACTTTCATTATCATGAATCATTCTTATTATAAAGATTTATAACCGTAAAAAGCGTGAGCCGTCACGCCGTGTTGTGAGAATGTCATCTGAAAATATAAACTCTCAGAATCTAAACCTAAATATTGAATGAGAGCGTGCTGCATTATCAGCTGTAGTGAATGAAATAGGCAATGCATGTTTGATAATAATTGCTTACTATATTTATTTTTTTACAATGATAGCTGTTTCGTGTATTTGAAACATATAGCTGTAAACAGCTCTAACTTTCCAACTATTGAAGCGATTGACTTCGTCTATGAAAAACGGATGAATCAGAGAATTAGGATCATTTCGTTTATTCATTTAACTAAAAATTCTCATTCGGGGGGGGGGGGGGTACGAGAAAAGTTATGTAAGATAGATTACCTTCAATTCCTCAAAATCTCCTTGTCGCTTCTCTTCTTCACAACATTTTAATTATGCGCGTGCGTCGGCAGGGAAGAGCCACTATAATTCATTCTGAAACCCGGTCTCTATATTGATGACACGAATAGAGGAATAGAACATGGCGAAATCCCAGTGGAATGAATACCAAAATGAGATACCGTATCATTTACCTAATCAACACTATATTACAAATTTACTTAGATGGAATATTTTTCGTTGACAGGAAATTTTTTTATTTTTCCATATTTTTCCAATTTTCCCGGTAATTTTTCCGGAAAAATTACCGGAAAAATGTAATTTATATTTTTCCGGTAATTTTTATATCTATACTGTACACATAAACAACTTCTTAAATTATCAAATGATTATAGGATTCCGGAAAATCTAAGAAGAAATTCAAAAATTCCTATTTTCATTGAAATTCTCCGTTGCGAACATTCTGCAAGAAATTTCACATAAATTGGCACATCAACCATGGGATTGTCAGTCACGTCTTACATAGAATGAGTGGTTGGAAAACACAGAGACTGATATTTTGAAGGTAATGCAATGAACTGGAATAAAACTGGCCTGCGTTAAAGCAGTGCCTTCCTGGCTAATTCACGCTCTCAACAGATGGTCCGGTGGCCTTGTGGTTAGAGGGTATGCTTGCACGTCCTCTAGCTCCAACGTCGCTGGTTCAAACCTACCCACGACTGATGAGGCCCAACAGGCCGAAACATGTCTCGTGGTGGTTACATCTGTTGAGATTTGGTGAACTGGAATAAGTTAAAGCTGATTGAAATGCCTAAAGTAAAGAATGAGAAAAATAATAGTATGGTATCCGAAGACACATTTTCTCATTCTTTACAAAATCAACCGGATACTCGGAGGTCTGGGCTCAACATCACACTGCAATCGAAATGCCTAAAGCTTGCAACTCAATTTGAAATTCCATATGTCACTGTAAGGACACGCACCCTGTCGTACCTTCAAAACGGAGATTTTAGCATAGCGGATTTAATACGGATCTCATACTGACTCTTCGTACATATGGATATGGAACCTTCCAAATCTTCATTGCGGAGCATTTTGCTTAACATGGACCATTTTCAATTCTGTTTCAAATCGATAGTTGTATGTCGGAACCGGATTCTTGGATTCAGACTCGATGAAAAATCGGCCGAATCCACAGCCTACATCTTAACTGTAGAATTAATATCAGGAGGCTGCAAATCGGAATAAAGCAATTGCAGATATCTTTTTATTCATTCGGAGGGAACCGAATCGAATCTTGAATCAGCGGCCAATTCGCGAACCTATTCTAATCTCGAAACTTTGCAGGTCGTTTATCTCTTCAGAATGCTATAGCATTTTAGCTAGCGATGAATTTGTGGCTTGTAGCAAGTTCGCTTTGGTAACTGTTTCCATGATGTCCTTTGTTAAAATCAATTTCCTAATATCTAGTTTTCACTGAGAAGATTTTCAATGCAATGACGCTCTCAATAAACGTATTCATTCATAGAGCAGTGTTTCTACGACTTTCTCCACTTTTTACCTTATTTGTAGAACAATCTATATTTGAAGTTTTCTCCCACAATTTGTTGAATTGGCCACGTAATATTTCAGTGAGTCCATAACATAAAAATCTCAAAATAAACTCAGAAAGAAGCTTTCTTGTAAATCTTGTTGAAAAGGAAGAACAGTTAAAGAAACCCTCCATTTTTGATTTGTTTCATTCACTTGTTTCAAGCCTTGACATGGTTAAATCTAGTAGTGCATCCGTGTAGATGATTAGCTGACATATGCATTATTAATATCCTACTGTTTATGTATTTTTCATATATATCCTTCTTGTTCAAGATAATTGCCATTCGAAAAAATTCATGTTTTTGGTCCGTTTTTTCAACACAAAAGGCATAATTTAGTTCAAAAATACATGTACTAATTAATACTTAAAGCTTTCAACGCATTAGTTCTTCAATACTTGCTTTGCTTAAATCTCGACACTGGTGGAGACGACATTCGACACGACCCTTCACTAGTTCCGTTCGCAGCTTCATCGGAAGTGAGATGTAGAGAATGAAAATCCTCCAAGAGGACGTCCCGATACCTTTACCGAGGAGCTCCTCTCGGTCTGCGCCATCCCGCGGCTGACGGGCTGAAATCCCAGGCTCTTCTTCCTGGAAGCTGTGGGCATGAGATGACTGAACCAGCGAAGACGGCTCTGAGCTAATGTGGGTTAGATGAGAGTGGCGGCAGCCCTGTTAGTTGCCGCAAATTATCATTTGGTATACGGTTAGGCAATCGGATGTTACAAACAGTGCAGAGGGCTCTAGAGCTGTAACCACTTAATCTCTTCGTTTGAGACTTGTTGAGAGGCCACCAAAAGCACTGTGATAGCACCAGTGATTGGTAGACTCGCAGCTTGGTGGTCAAACTGATGTTGGTATGGCGCCAGAGAGGCTTCCATAGGGACTTCATGACTAAAGAAACCAAAGTTCGTCTGCGGATCACTTCAGGGGCCAATTCCATAAGTTTTAATTAAAGCACCATTTTATGACATACTTCTACAATAAATAATCTCAAGGCATGGAAGCGAAAAAATCGGATTTTTATTGCAGATTCATATCTTCAAAATGTTTCTGTGGATTTAGCTTTGAATTGAAACAATTTGAAGCTTAATTACGTTGCTCTGATGCTTTTACTTTCCCAAAAACTTTGAATCCCTCCGTAATTCGTTATTAAAAGACGGAGTGATGAAAATTGATAATAAAAGATGCAAATTTGGCAACAATAATCTCTTATTGGCAATCAGGATATGAAATTTCAGAAGATTGACATTTTTATCAAATTTTGCACATGGTTGCTTCTCATAAATTCAAAACTTTTAATACTTCAGTGAATAATTTTTGTTCAATTCCCAAAATAAGACAGCTTCATCGCTTTTTAATCCATTAATTTCAGTTTTCATCAATTCAAAACTCATTTTGAGCGGGAAAAGGCTCAATTAAGAAAAAGCTTCTATTGAAAACTTTGCCATGCTAAATGTTTATCAAGGAGTCTGAAAGAATTCTTCGCTATTAAAAATTATTTACACGGCATGTTTTATTCAGTTAAATGAGCTTCCTTAACATTCCACGCTATCTACGGTATTTGAAAGGTTTTCGTTGCCAGGCTCAAATGTATTTACTCTTCAAGAAAAGACATGCCAAATTAGCCCATTGAGATCAATGTCAATAGATAGCCTGGGGGCTGGCACTAAATTGTAGAGGGAAAGAGGTCGAACCAGAAGCTTTCACATAATGCAATGTGAGGTGCTCACTGAGCACCTCTTGATGAAAACTGTAATTGAGAAAGTTCGCATAATGTTTGAAACCGAACGTAATTTACAAATACGATTTAGAAGAAAGCGAGAATACCTATCCTGTTCATCTAATTGTTTCTTATTTGACGACTGTAATAAAAAGTTTATGCTTTATGAAGTTTTTTATTCATGATTTTGAACATAAAATATGTCACAAAGTGAATATTGGTAAAGCATCTCAAACTAAAATATTTAGAATTAATGAGCATCTAAAAAACATCAATCCATAGAGAGAATCTCAATGGAAAATATTGTGCTCTGAAAGAAGCAATGCAGCGCGAATATCTCTCAAAGAATTTTTCATTCAGAACACTTTTAATTTAGTAAATGGTTATGTTGGTGAAGCTCTATCTTAGTTTACTTGAGCACCGTTCATATTTCGTATTGTCTAATTTCATATATTTTGGTTGATGTTCTTGACTATTTCTATACATTTCTCTTTAATTAGATTACTTTGATCAACCTTGTATACACTGTATACTGTACTCCATGAAAGATGATTTTATGCATATTTCTATATCGTATTTTTCTATGTCTACATGCTCATGTTCCATCATTTTCAAATCTTGTTTAACTGCTATTCATAAATGATATTTTGTCACTTTCGTCAAAGAATCTCGAAGCGATGAATCAAAAATCTCGCTCTTTATTCCTAAGATGGCCAGTAGCATTTTTTAATCATTAACATCATCCAGGAATGGCCTATAGAAACTTTAACCGTCTCAATGTAGGATCGCTTTTTCATAAAAGCTTTGATTGAAAACCCCCGGAATTTCCTATGGAGAAATTGTGACATATTGGTTATAAACATGATTTTGTTGAGTTATTGACAGCGTTGAAGTCGAAGAATCACTTCATCAAAATGATTTGTACAGAAAGCATCGACAGGGCAGTATTCATATCTTCAATTACATGGAACTGTGATGGAGATGCTGATTATGTAATTCTCCGTGAAAAAGAAGGCAAAACAAAGTCTATTTTCTCAGATATTCATTGTTACTGAGTAAGTAGGGTTGTCCGCCGACATTTCACATGTCATTTTTCTATGAAAGTCGTTCATATATCTCCAAATCCAAATTAGACATTAAGGCCGTCTAATTTGCTATGTAATACCATTGAGGTAGGAGCATTTCACCATCCATCTTCACATTCCCATTGAAAATGGTATTGAAGTGATTCCTATGGTTCACAATTTGTATTCGTAGATATCTCAAGCTTTACATACTTCAATGTTCTGAGCTGCATGGGCTATGTAGAAAATTATCATAGATTTGAGTCTTTTACAGATTAAAATCTTCGATTTTTGATGTCATAGATTTTAGGTTCAGTAACAATGCATAATATTACCTTTCAAATGATCAGCCCATAGAAATTAACAATACCATAGAAAGTATACCACTTCTATGGATCAGCCTAAATCATAGAAATTAACAATACCATAGAAAGTGTGATATTATCCACTTCTATGGCCTAAATCGTCTGGCGCTACGCGCGGATTTGATATCTTCATTATCAAACATTTCTCCCACTGTTTCTCCATAGAAATTAATAATACCATGGAATTGGAAAGTCTACTTCTATGCCTTTCTCTCCCCGAGAACAATTTTATCTTAAAGACATCGGCACATTCGCATCCATGTGAAGAGTCATTATCATTCAATTTGCTGTTTGGGTGGCATCCCGTTACCAAGAACGATCATAGAACTTTTTCATGACTAGTGCGAGTAATCAATGTACGCCAATGTTGTTTTCAGTTGTTAAATCTGTGCCATTTTAAGGCTGGAATATATTCATTCCGTAGAGCGTATTTTCTTCAGTGCGTAAATTCGTGATGGCATGGATTTCCCGCAGTTATTTGAGATTTAAGCTGTGTCCTTCGTGAGACCATTTAATTCCAAACACTGTATTTTCTGTAATCAAATATACTTCTCCGCACATTGATGCGTGAACATTTCTTTTTCATCATTGATTATGAATAGACCTACTAAGATAGTTGTGCCCTTGACTTCTTTATTGATACTTCGACGAAAACAAAAACTGAAAAAGGAGAATTTACGGCGATGGTACATGAGATCACTCAACATCAATACAATTATCGATTTGCATGATGATTGTTAATTAACGATCCACGGAAACTGGACGCCGAAGCACACTTCAAATACTTTCGCATAAATTCTGAAGAGTTTCATGTATACGTTTTGATGATACCTTTTGCTGTCAACCGGCCATAAATGAGGGTATTAAATCCGGGTGGGCCAAAAGTCAAGCACCATAGGGAACTCTGTATATCTTATTGGTCAATACCCATTTGTGATAACAAAATCAAAAATTACTTTTAAGAAAGATAAACTTCTTGTATTGAAATGAATTGAAACAAGAAAATATGTCTATAAATGTTCGAAATGCTGTCCGCCGAGCTCAAAGCAAGTACTGACACGATAATGGAAATCACTGCGAACCCTGTCACGCAGATTACTGTCACCGATAATTCTCATGCAAGCATCGTGAATTCGTTGGATAAGATGGTCACGATCTCATCTTTTCTGAGTAAACTATCGACTTCACATAACCCCAGAAGAAGAAGTCCATGGGGCTTAAATCAGGAGATCTTGGTGCCCACTCCACAGGCCCACGACGCCCTATCCAAATGGTCTTGAAACTTTTCGTACAGGTATCGACGAACGCTAACAGCATAGTGTGGTGGGGCGCCGTCTTGTTGAAACAATTGAGGGTAACCAACTCCAAGCGACTCTAATTGTGGCATCATGGAAGTCTGCAGTATCTCCAAATAAGTCTGCCCTGTGACGGCTGACTAAAAAAAGAATGGTCCAATAATGATCCCGTACCAGACCATCACACGGTGAGCCTGAAATCTATCTGGCTCCATCCAATGGGGATTTTCCTAAGCATAATACCGACAATTGTGCCGGTTTACTTGTCCGTTTATGAAGAAAATTGCTTCATCTGAAAAGAGAACATCAAATGAAAATTCATTGTTTTCATTTAGATTATCCAAAAACCAACTGCACATCTCCATTCTTCTATCTGGGTCGTCTTCGGTTATTCGTTGCAGATGTTGCAGCTTATAAGGATGAAACTTTTCAGCTTTCAGTATACGTCGCATCGTTGTTCGAGGAACATTGAGTTCAGCAGATGATCTGCGGACCGACTTCTTAGGACTGTGAAGTGTTTTGGCTATTACAACTTCCTTTTCTTCGTCGGGGATTGGTGGACGGCCGGATCGAGGAGCGTCATGCACGGTCCCAATTGTTTTGAACTTACTAAGCAGTCTGCTAACAGTCGTATGGCTGACTAGAGAATCTGGATGTCTTTTATTGAATTCGTCCGCAACTTGACGCATTGACCAGCCCTCCCTTCCGCAAAGCAAAATTAGCTCCACTCGTTCCTCCAAAGAAAGCATATCGATAACGCTGATTACTCCACGACAACTTGAATTTGTTCGTACTAATCTGATTCTTTGAAGTCAACAATGTTCATTAAAAGCATGGAATGACTAATCAATATTCGCATAGAAAGCTGCTTTCACGCTATCCGATGACGTTACCAGGGCATTCGTGACAACGTGTATCATTTGTTGATGACAACACAAGGTTAATCGCGAATTTCATTGTCATGTCAACCAAGATATCTTTGACAAAAGTTACTCAGCTATCTATGGTATTCCTCAAAAAATGCATTATCTACTGTCTAGTGTCTTCATTCTAGTTGCTATTGGAGTTTTTATCTGATTTCTGAGCCTACACATGCATTCAATTTGGGATGAATAGAAACATGTACAGAATTTCCTATGGTGCGTGACTTTTGGCCCACCCGGTGTCAACCTTTCATCAAACATTGCTTTTACCAGATGATTCCATTTCACTGTATGGAGAAAAAAGTTTGATTGATTCTAACTTCAGTGCAGGAGGATTTTTATCGCGGTGCGTATGAGTAGATTGATCGATAACTTACTGCGTGAAAATGCGCACACGCCGTACTGAGCGTTTTCGTGCATCCATCAACGCGGGAAGCGAGATGAGTCATTACGCAGTGCGCTGTGTGGGAGATCCGTACTGAGTATTTTCAAGTCTTTAAAACTGTCTCACGATTTACTTCTTCTTTTAACTCACCATCGTGCTAAAGACAGCTCGAGGAATCACTTGGTGATTATTGAATCATTAGGAAGAAACATGCAGCAAATCATCATCGGTCTTTTATCGAAACATAATCAGCCAGATCAGAGATAGACAAGTCATATGAGAAGCAGACATGACAGGTAGGTGACGTCAAGTTCTCTTGAGATCATTGTGAATGTTTATTCGTGCAATTGCTATCTTTTAAGATAATGATCGGAAGGGTCTACTTTAACTTGTGCACAATCATCTCGATTCTTAAAATCTGAAGGAATCCTTGCGATCGGAGTATTTTGAAGGAATTTGCCACAATCCACAAGCGATAATTCGTTCAATGCATTAATTTTTGCTCTTTCTCACCCACTCCAGCTCCTGCATTTACCATTTCTCAGTGTTGATCAAGTCTCGATTTCATTAAATGAACATTCTTTGTGCTAGGAGAAATTACCAAGCTTGAAGAGGGGATGTTTTCTAAATTGACTTCAATGACGGTGACCATTGCTTTAAGTGTCGGTCTCGTTAATAAGAGCATTGGCCAGAGTGGATGACTCATGTAAATGTGCTCGTACATGTATTTTATGCTATTGATTATATATTTGCTGAAATGCATGTAAGTGTAAATAATTTTTTCGACAAAGTGAATTATGAACAGATAGTCAAATGATAATGTGAGCAATCTGTCTACTCAAATATCACAAAGATTGACCACAAATCACTGTTTGCTGCATAGCTGCTTTTTCAGAAATATCCGACAAATGATGACATGAATCGAGAAACTCACAACATTTTGCATGTAATTTCAGTTGTCCCTTTTATCCACACTTCCGTAAATGTGTGGTCCAATTCCAGCAAAGATGTCGGGCTTCGTAGAGCAACTAAATTTTGTTTCAGCAATACCAAGTCCTGTTAAATAGAGTATAATTTTGCACTGACCATGTCACAAATTGCTTGATGCTGAAAGAACCATGATTCTCATACGATGATGAAAGTCATCCCAGTAGCCATTTATAATAGAATATAATGCTTACTAATTTAAATTATTAGTTAAAGTAGTCCTAATGAGGACTGATGGCGTTCTCCAATCCGCAAGTGTACAGAGGCAATGCTACTGTAACCATTGGATTAATCAGTTCTTAAAAGAACTCAATGTAGCTTTCTCGTGGCAACGAATTAAAATTGATCAGCTTTGGCCCAATATCTGGTAAAAATGGAAATCTTAAGACTTGTACTGTAATATTACTCATTCTTGCTGTTAATATACTAATACCATAGATTCCAAACACTGCCGTATACACGTTCAAAACAGACGTCTAATATACTGTACCGACTACAGATGCTGATAGTGGAAATAGAATAAGACAATGGTCACCATAGGTTAAGGAAATTAAAAATGGATATTATAAAACAACAGGAAACCGATGAATAAAAATTGGAAAAGTGGAGGTAAAATATGGAAATACAACGATGCTACTACACCGATTATAAGTGAACTATATCTGACACTACACAAAGTGGATAATGGTAAGAGTGGATAAGTGGAAAGTGGATAATGGAGGTAAACAATAGAACTACAATGACACTCTACTACACCGAAAGCAATGAAACTATTCACACTATACCTAAGACTACACATGGAAAATACTATTTCTTCACTTGAATTTGTTATCGCCAGTTTCTTAATCCGTCTACAATACTTCATGTAATTCCACATTTCTTCATTTGAATTACAATACATCTACCACTACTTCAGCTACCGATTAAGGGATATAAAACATAATACTGCAGTCCGTCAGTCATCAGCAGGTACTCGTCTAGTTGTGTTTCGACCCCTAACCTGAACACTCAAACCCAGACGAGCGGTGTCCCACACATAGTGGCTGACAAAATACTGAATAGGTAATGATATGTCTTGAAAGATATGTCACAAAGATAAATCAGACATCATTCAATTGTTGCGTTTCCCACATGTAAACTCATCCTGTCATTAAATTCATCCTATCAATAAATACAGTATGCTTTTTGCGATCCGCACATGTAAACAAATCCTGTACATCAATCTTTGCCTTTTCGATTCCCACAAGTAAACAGATCCTGTTCATCCTCGAATCCCATAAAGATGTAATCGCTGTGTGATAAATATGTAATCCGCCTTTACACAAACTTCGCCTCATACATCAAGACTTAACAATTGGAGCTCTCTCATCTCCCGTAAGCCACGCTAAGCGCTCTGTATTCACTCTTCACCACCCCCCTCAATGCAAGACGATCAAAACTGACTTCAAGATAAAATTATTCAGATAAAAGTATGATCTCATTTACTGAATCGCAATTGAATCATGAAATCATATCTGAGAAATAAATAATACACATAAGCATCAGGGATGCGGACTTCAGGAAAGATGACGGGACTCCGGGACTCCGACTCCGCACTCCTGATACGTATGCATGAATTTGAATTCTAATCGCATAGAATATTATGATTCTATCCATTAATAAGTTGATTCTGCGTGATGATTTTTATTGACCAAGCATTATTAACAAATTAAACAATTGCAAACTTGACAGATTCAAATGACGAGCTGAAAAATATACCATTATAAAAAATTGAGTCAAGAAGCAGAATACATTTCTAATCTTTTGTATGAAGACTGAAATCACAATGCTGCCAATGAAATTCTCTTGATAAAATCATCAGAAAATAGTCATTCTATTTGATGTTTGATGAAACTCATGCTGCGTGTATTTATCCCGTGTATTCATATTGTGTCAGTTTGCCAACATTTCGACCAGCATCTTATGGGACAACATTGCGCAGCAATATCAATTCTTTATCGGCAACAATTGATGACCAAAAGAATGAGGAGATCAATGCAAACTTAATGGCACCTCTCCCAACCTCGTGCGGTTCCTAGAACGCCCGCAAATTCCATATGAAATCAATTATTTCTTTGAAAAAAAACTTTAATTTCGAAAATAATTTAGAAAATAATTTTATATCAAATGCTCAAGTGTCTCATAAAAAGCAGTTTTTCACAGAAATAATTGACGAAAATCAGCCTTTATAAAATCGATCAATTATTCTTCAGATCTCAGAGATCTAAAACTCTGACCTTTTTCCACAGGATATTTTGTTTTGCCGCTTTTGCCTTATTCCCACTCTATGGTTCCTGCTTTTGCCATTGTTTGGCATTCAATTGCACTTTTAGTAAACCGCCACGAGCAACCCAAATTCTGTGCCGGTTGCGTTCTCATGATTATAACAGCCACTGGATTTGTCTTTATTTCATTAATTTGTTGATAATTCTGAAGAATTGCCCAACAATTGTTTTTTGAATGTGTCTACCTGAAGTTTCATTTATCTTACCTTCCACTGTTTTGTCTTTAAACTTTAATAAATGAAATCACTGGGTGACATTGCCACGCGTAATTCACGCGGACTTACGGAGCACCCCAAACATTCGTGGTTAAAGGGCAGCTTATACTTCTACGCGCGTACATGCGCGCTGCACTAAGAATCAGAAATCACTTGATCTGATGCCGTTAAAACATGGGGAATGTTTATGAATACGCGCATTGTCTGCGTTGCCTCTTGAATCACGGATGAACCGCTTAGGATGTGTTCTGTCTTCCCTGAGCATGAAATTGAGGTCCTATCACATTGTTTAGCCTCTGATACATGCAGACACATGAGACGCAAAGTCTATATAACAGGACTGCCGAGACATGCTGCAGTTATGTAACGCGTAACCACGGATGCTTACGGTCATGTGTAATTACGCGTAGTTTACGCGAAATTGAGCGTGGCATGTCACCTATTGAAAGAAGAAAATTACATACGCAGTTTGAATGACAGCGAAATTATTATAAGGAAAAGTGTGTTCCCAGTCTGAAATGAGAGTTTATCTCGGACACAGACTTTCCTAAATTCATCAATTATTTTGTCCGAGACAGTGAGAATTCTAATCTAATGTTTTAAGACGAGAAAAGAGTTTTGCAGATGAACATGTTACTCAGCAACTATTTGTTCCCTGACTTTCATTTTTTACACAAGTTTAGATCTGTTAGGAAGACATTGTCGTCTTATTTCAAAACTTTGAGAAAAAAATCGGTAACAAGAGACGTTCATGCGAGAGAAATTCCAAGCTACTATGAGAATATCACAACTTTCTCCTTTTTTCATGACGAGAAGAAGAAATTTCTTTATTGTTTCACACTGCGGTGAAATCATAACAATGTTGTAGTGCAATTATTAACATGCATCTGAACTCTTAAATCGAATTATAAAAATCACAAAAATCCAATCATAAAAATCAAGGTCATATATACATGTCATCGGCCAAAACGGATGAACGATTCTCCGAATCGACGTGTTCTTGCGAACGGAGAACACAAAGTTCGTTTGTTCCTTGATGTTGGAGCCCGCTCACGAAACAAAGTTCTCAAAGTATGTTGTTGCGATGACTCAATCTGGTCGAAAAGTTCATGCACAACTTGTCACACACAGTTGCTAACTCCTCAAGGCTCTCGTTCTGAAAAAATCTTCGTGCATAGCGCTCAACACGCTGTAGCTTCTGAAACAAACCTTTATGAATATTACAAAAAGACGGAAAGGCATACAATAAAAGAGATCTAATAAATGACACATAGCAACGACGAATCAAGTTTGAAGGACAATTGGCTCTTCTTAGGTTACGGAGTATATACATCCTCTGGTAGCATTTTGCAGTGACAGCTGCAGTGTGTTCTTTCCAGCAGAAATTAGTGCTGAAGGTCACGCCAAGTAGTCGAGCAGATTCGACCGTGGGAATTATCACACCAAGATTAGATGTAATATCAGCTAGTATCATATTATTCTTCGTAACAAAGTTCATTGCAAGACATTTTCCATAATTCAGGCAGAGACCCACGTTAATGGACCATTCCTCTAGATGCGACCATTCCATCTGCAACATATCATCATCACTATCACGAACATAGTGCACCAACGTTACGTCGTCAGCATACTTTAATATAGCGGAATTGTTACAAATAGGACGTAAAGAATCAATAACGAGGGAGAACAGGATAGGCCCGATTACACTACCCTGAGGCACTCCACTACTCACAGTAGACCAACTCGAGACCATTCCATCAAAGGAAACGCGCTGCATTCTGTTATTCAAGTAATCAGCTACAAATACGATCGCTTGATACGGTAATTTAAATTCCACTAAAGAAGATATGATAGAGGAAAACAGTAACTTGTCAAAAGCTTTAGAGTAGTCAGCTACCATTAATCTCACAGCTCCAGATTTGATGTCCAGAAATTCCAATATTCCATGATTCAGATATGTGAGGGCTGCTACAGTGCCCTTACCTTCGCCAGGTATGTACGCAAACTGCATAGGGTCCAATTTTCCTCGAATAAAAGGCAAAATCCATTTAGATAGCACCAAGCGCTCCATTACCTTTGACAAAACAGGAAGTTTCGAGATCGGTCTAAAGTCAGCAGCAGCTTTGGGTTTGCTGATTTTGGCTATTGGAAGAATATCAGAATACTTGAAGTATAAAGGAACACGGCCATTGGAAAAACACTTGTTAAAAATGGACGATAATGCACCAGCCAACAGAAAGGAGTGGTCCTTGAATACCCAAAAAGGAATGCCGTCAGGTCCCCCGGTGCCCTTCTTTAATGAACGAAGATAAAATTCCACATCAATATCACTAACAGTAAGTTCACGATCAGGCAAGGAATGAACCAAATCCAGATTCAAATCTGTATGCACATCATGCTTTTGAAAAGCTGACGAAAAAAAGTTGTTCATATCTTCAACTGATAAATTCAAACTTTGTCAATTGCTGAGGATTATGATTCCTAGAAATTATTCTCAGCCTTTTCCATCCATCTCTTGTACTACAGGAAACTTCAGCATTCTTAAGATAATTCTCTTTCAAAACCGATGTTAATTTAATTACTTCTGAGCGTAGCCTCATATATTTGTTTGATTGCTTCTTATGATATGCGATATCTCTCCTGTTTATCAAGATTTTCAGTTGGCCATTCATCCAAGGAGGCTCCGAGTTTCGAAAACGCACAGTTATCCATGGAAAGCAGCTATCGTAAATATACCACAATACATTTTGTAAAGCAATAGCGGCTAAATCAACATCTTGAAATTCTGAAAGGAGATTCCAATCAATAAGAGAAAGAGTCTTTGTAAAAGAATGTTCAATATATGTTCAATATAAAATGTTCAAATATATTGCAGAGAATTCAAGAATAGGGCATTTGAAGTAGTGCTGAAGGAGATTAGCCCGGTCCACGTGATCCTCGAAGGGAGATTCAGCTTCAGAAGTGAAGTTCGTCAATTTGATTAGGATCTGCGTACTTCCCCAAATCTCCAGCTTTCATGGTTAATATTTTTTTACTATTGAGCCAAAATAAATAACATCTCGACAAAAAGAACACATCAAGCCAAAAGTTCTATGCATCTTTGCGGAAAACGCAATAGAGCCAAACTTAAGCTCTACAGTACCTAACTCACCTTCAAGTAAAGTTTCATCAAAATGCATGCAATACTCTGTCCTCGACAGCCTTCACAAGTTTGAAAATATGGCCTATTCAGCGACATTTCAAACTTTCAAACACACATGGAGCCACAACTTCTGCGCATCTTTGCGGAAAACGCAATTGTTTGAAATGTCTCTTTATAGGCCGTATTTTCAAACTTGTGAACGCTGTATAGAGCAGAGCATTGCATGGATTTCGATGAAACTTTACTTGCAGATGAGTGTGATAGTGTAGTGTTTATTTGGCTCCATTCCGTTTTCCCCAAAGATTCGCAGAAACTTTGTCTCGATATGTTCTTTTTGTGGTGATGTTATTTATTTTGGCTCTAAAGTAAAAAATCATTAACCCTTTTCATACAACTTTTAAAATTTAGGTTTTGATGCCATAATTGCAGTGTAAAGCTACTTTAGAGTTTAAAGAAATATTGACAAGATTGGTTTGAGGATGGAATATACCCAAACAGTGCATGTAGGATATGTGGAAGATTTTCTTTAGAAACATCATTCCAAAAAATCTAGAAAATGTTGTTTTATACGTCTAGGCGCCTTGAGATGTGATAACGCAGAAAAATGCGTAATTTATATTTGCCAAACTTCAATATGAGACCAAACTTCAAACTACAAAGTGAGAAAATACAGGTTAACTGTCAATTGCGTACAATCCTTTCAAAAATGCATTATTTGATTCATTTATTATGTAGGTACTCATTGACATAATTAATGAAACAAACTATCATTGGCTTGAATTGAAGTGTGTTTCATTTTTTTCCCAGGTATGATGCAATATCTCGCTTTCTATGTACTACCATTCAACACATTAGAGAATGGAGAAAGATCTATGGTGGTCAAATTTCAAATCTTGATATCGATACAACTGTCACAATTGCTTTTACAAATTGAACATAAACGTGAACTGAAATCCAGCTTTTATAAAATAAAATGGCACACGATCAGTTTACCAGAGGTATGGCTATTGGAATGATTCGTTGTGGTAGAAGTTGTGCGAGTGTTGCCGAAGAGATGCAACTATCGAGAGTCGTTGTTTGGAGGTGGTGGTGTCGATGGAAAGCAGAAGGAGATGTTAAAAAGAAGAAGGGATCTGGTCGACCAAGAAAGTCTGCAGGAAGGGCAGACGCACGTCTAGTTTTAGCTGCAAAGAGGAATAGATTTGTGTCAGTCCCAAAGCTAGTCGTACACTGGAAGAGTGCCTCAAATATAGACTGTAGCGTTCGAACGGCTTACCGAAGATTGCGAGAAGCTGGAATTCAATCGCGACGACCAGCTGTTCTAATTCCATTGAGTTTTGACCACCGCAGAAGACGAGTTGCCTGGTGTGATGCCCATCGCTCATGGAATGACCATCACTGGCAGAAAGTCTTGTGGACCGATGAATCGAGATTCACTCTGAATTTCAATGACGGTCGTGTCAGAGTGGATCGTCTTCCAGGTGAACGCTTTGCCCCATGCTGTATTAAAGAACATGACAGATATGGTGGTGGAAGTGTTATGCTGTGGGGTGGCATATGGCATGCCGGACGAACGACAGCAGTCATCATCAAAGGCACGTTGACTGGAGAGAGGTATCTCAATGAAATTGTGCTTCCTGTTGTTGCCCCAGTGGTCAGGGTGGAGGATCTGGTCTTCCAAGACGACAACGCAAGACCACATCGCTCCTCGGCTGTCATTGTCACTGTTAGGAGATTGAACATTCAAACCCTTGACTGGCCTGCACACTCACCTGACTTGTCACCCATTGAACAAGTCTGGGATGAGCTTGGGCGGCGAGTGAGAGACCGCTTTTCACTTCCACCAGTGTCCCTGAAGATTCTCTCTGAAAGACTGACAGAGCAGTGGCTTCTCCTTGAAACATCCTTCATTCAGAGGCTTTGTGAATCCATGCCATCTCGGATAACTGAATGTATTGGAGCTAGAAGGGGGCACACACGATATTAAAGTTGAATCTGCTACATGCGTTGTTTTTCTGTGCTAGCGACTTGGTGGAGATTGTGACTAAATTATCAAGGTATCATACATACCAGTCAAAAATGAAAGAAGTTAAAGAAGCAAATGTTTCAAAAATTTTGCTAATGAGTATATAATTTTAGTAATAAATTGATTGAAAAATTCTTATTTTTGCGATCCGAAGACGAAGATACTTTCTATGACCAATGACAGTATGCTGCCAAACTTTTAAGTGAAGATGTACGCGAAGCTAAAATTTTGCAGCTAAACAGGGAGGTATCATGGAGACATTATGTGCCTATAAATCAAGCTTTCCATCCACAAACACAAGACAAAGGAGAATTTTTGGGAAAAATTTCCACCCTCGTAGAGTCATTTCTATTTTTAGTTTTATAGAAATGGAAACAGTTATTTCTACGGCAACCCTGAATTATCCTCAGCAAATTTACACTCTACAAATCTTGTTGCGACTTATCTCTGTGAATCTTGTTTTCTCATTTGCTGACCATCAAACCTAAACCCAGAAATTGTCTCAAAGTCGATATTTCCGGTGTATCCCATCGTTCAATTATATTTCAATGCTAAGAATTGGCTATCGATTGCAAAATTAAAAATTCTGTGTACATTTCAACAGCATTATCCCTACATTTGCCAAAACACATGAATGAAACTTTTGACATGAAATTCACATCAAATTTCTGTTTTCGGTTTCACACGCTTCGGCTGTCAAATTGACATTCTATTTCGGTAAATCTTTGGGACCTCATTTGCATTTGCGGCTGGATAATTCAGACTTTCATTTAGCTACAAATTCAGCTCTGATCCTGTGAAGTATTTGAAAATAAATTCAATTTCATAGAAATTCAATCTTCATGAAATTGTTTGAAATGTTAAGGAACGACTGAATAGTGGTTTGTGTATTAAGAAAACGAGTCGAGATCAAAATGCAAATTCTTTTCAAAGCTTTTGTCAACATGCGGGAAATAAATTCTTTTCAAAATTAATTGAGTCAACAATTCTTGAAACGATACATATCTCTAGCTCACTGACGTTTCGAATCTCTCGCTTGAACTTTCTTTCTCTCTGTCTCTCCTGCTTTACGACGAATGAGTGCATTTTGATTTTCAACGGCAAATATATAGCCTTTCTCCACTGATCTGCACGAGCGGTATTTTCAGACCCATTCCCTCTCTCGATAAATTGTTTTTAGTTCACTGAATCACAAAGTGAATTACAAGTGAAATACACAGGTCTTTCGGCGTCCCACACCATCCAATAGCTCTGAACATCGAACTTATGTACACTTAAGTACATCAGAATTTAATGTTTGAAGAATAATTCTATAAAAACTTGCTGACATCGAATAGGGAGGCAGGGATGCGTAGTCGGAGTCCTGTCAAATGATGGGACTCCGGACTCCGGCCTATAGCCAGACCAGAAACATAATACAAGCAAATAATTTATACTCGTGCATAGCTGTGACTGTCTTGATGTTAACATTCTCCGTCAAACAAAAGTACAGAGACACTGCTGCATGCAAGGCTTGTAATCGTTGATGGAATGAGCCGTGATAGTGAAAAAAGGATTGTCTTTTCACTCGGTGATTTAATAGAGAAGACAAGCCTTCCTAGCCTCGATCACACTTACGCACCAAAGGTCACATCAGAGACAAAAACGAAATACTAGTTTGTTTGAGAGCATTACCTCTTCACCCTCACGCTAATCGTGTGTCATGTCTCCTCTAAAGCGCATATTAAAATCGAAAGTGTACTCAAATTTTTGGAGAAAGATGGGGGATTTTCCTGCCTGGTAGAGACTGGAGAAAAACCGTGTGAAGCACACATCAACAAGATGGGAGGACTCAAGTCGCATGCATCCAACTTGAAGCGACATTTGATAAACTTTCATCGAAAATGATTGATAATTGTTACAGCAATGATCCTTAAAAATGAAATAGGTTTAGGTAAGCCTATAATGATCTATGATGTAGGTTACCAGCTAATTTTTCAAAAAACTAGGTTATATATACTTGCCACCCGGAGTCGGAGTCGTATCAAAATGATAGGACTCCGCATCCCTGCATGAAGGTGTAGCAATATGTGTAGGCGTATGTGGAATTCGCATGCAGCTGACGATGTGCCATGTACAATTGTACAAAATAGCAGAAGACAATGAGGATGACAATGCAAGACGAATCAACGTGATGCAAATGTGTACAAAGGTTCCTGAGAGCAATAAAATTCCAGCCTTATTACCCGCTCTTCGCGTGGGCCTCATTACCCGACTTGACATTTTCATTAGACGATCAATGCTATTTTACAGAGCTGATGAGAAGCATCTCAACTTTCCTATGTAGAACACATCAACTATGGCTCTCAATACAAAGCCAGAAATTTTGAAAGACATGAAATGAAAAACTTGGCATTAATTTTACTTCTGCTGCAACTTTTATCGAGATCATTTAATCGGTAAATTCTCTTTTGAATTTATTGCTGCTAAGAAAAATTATTTGACTTATTCTCATCGAGACATTGCAAGTGGGGTTGATTCACTTCCCGTAAATGTTGCTAGTTCATGTGCTACAAAGCTCATTCTTTCAAGCATGTCATCGCACACTATATTCGTGTTTTCCTTCCACTCACTTAGTAAACAGAGCAAGTGGTCGCTTGGCTCTACCGGTATCTTGCTTGTGGATTAAACTCTGATCTACCTTTTAGTCCAGCACTGACATTTTGTAATAGAGTGTTACATTTCCTCGAAAAATAGCCACACGCAGCCACTGATTCAAACTCCCTTCATACTGCGAATTTTCTAATGCCGATATTCACTCGATCTAACTCGCTTATCTTCGCAGGTGCTATAAAAAGTCATTTAATATGCAAAATGATTATTAACTTTGGAAAATTTTTGAAACTTATGTTAGAAGTGAGACTTGTAGGAGCTCAAATATTTCGAATGATCGGGGAAGGACACAAAAATGACATCTTTAATATGAAAATACCAATACTAAAAGCTTTTAATAAGTAGTATCTAGATAACTGTTAGAGAGAACACTCTACCACAAGGCCACAGAGCCGGTCATGGATTATCAAGTTGTGTGAGGTGCTGTTTATTGGGTTACACAGTGTTGTATGTGGTCACGATTTTTTTCATGAACGCAGAATTTTTCAAAAATGAACGCGATCACGGTCACGGACATTTTAATTGGTCATTACAAAATAAATACATGAATTAACCCGTCAACCGAAAGCGAATTTGGAGATTCGACAGGTTATTTGTAGTTGACTTTCCTAAATCTGCCCATTAACAATATTTTTAGTAAAACCGTTAAGTGAATTAATGGGCCTAGAGGATGAGAGCAACATCATTACGGGCTTGAATGCAATAAAAATTTCATTGTTAGCCCGCTGACAATATAACCGATCACGGAAGGGTAATTTATTGTGTGAAAAATTGCTTAGGTACTTGCTTTCGCTTGGCTACAAACTTCTATAATTTTGAACAAGCAACCGAACATGATCGAGATGGAATGTAGCAGAAAATATGAATTTTCATATGCAACAGGAATTAATAAAATCGGACAGTCCTAACGGAATCTACAGCGACCAGCGTCCTTTTTCTGGTCTAATTTTCCTAGTACTATGTAAATACAAGAGAACATGTATGAACCAGGAATGTAATGCTTTTTTATGCATTCATTTGTGTGTAATTCAAAACCACCATCGGCAGCCGAATGTATTCATTTTCACCTATTTTCTGCCTGAGTTGATCATTTTTCCCATGACCTCAGAAGATTTGCGTTTACGGTCGCGTTCATGGTCATAAATTTTGAAATGATGCGGTCATACAACACTGGTTACATATATGTGATATAAAGTATTCAAAGAAATATCGCGACAGTTTAATTTGAGTTTATTACAACTAGTTCATCGCAATAAATCAATGGCAACATTGCAATTAACATAGGCATTTCGTCTTTACTGACTTGGTGCTAATCTTGCAAAATTACAGGAATGGTTGCTCAATGATTATTGATTGTCATTGGGTATTTTGGCGGATGCGTAGGCGCTTGATCAGCAGCAGTAGTATGACTAGCAAAAAGGCATATCTAAGATAATACGTCGGAATAAACAGCCAGAAACTAAAATTTAAGTAATATTATTTAAGTAATATATATTTTTTAGTTTTTAAATAATAAATCTGTAGTCTTTCAGTTTTTCTTTAAATCTAGTCTTTTCTCTCTCATTTCACAGATTTGATGATAATCTGAAGCAGTTCATATCATAACAAATTACTGAATTCCATAATGATCTCCAAGCGTTGATAGATCTCCGATTTCTATGTTAATTCATCCTGGCAGGCGACGATATGCTTCGCAGGATCAGATATGAGACAACAAATGTCTCTTTGTCAATTTTTTTCATGTCACAATTTATCCGGCTTGTTTAGGGAGATCTTCGATTTGATAATTCTTCAAAGATTTGACAAATACTTGATTGACTCTTCCATTACCTCGGCTTGAGCAGTTGTCCAAGATTTATGACTCTCCTATCGGAATTCAAAGATTGTCGATTTGACTGTCACAGAAAGACAGTCCGCTCTCCTCTCATCTGTCTTAACTGTAACAGATCGGAGAATGATGTAGCGTTCGATCAGAAGGAAATTGGAAAATGAGACAGTCGATTGTAACAAATATTTTGTTCAAATTCATTGTTTATTCTTCCAGATAACACAGAAATTATCCATCATCAGCTGTTGTGGTTAAATTAGAAAGTCGAGTGAAATCCCGATCTATGACATGGAATCCGGTTATCAGCATTTGAATAAACAACTGAAATCATTTAGGTCACTTCTCAAAAGTATGAGGATTTAATGAGAATAGAATATGCATATTTGAGAATTCAAAAAGAGAATATTTGAGATAGATTTCTGTGGTAATGCAAGATGCACAGAATTAGATTGTTTAATCGTATCACTTTGCTAGAAGTGCAAACTGATTCAAACAGATGGCACATGCAGGAACTTATTAGGTGGGCAAAAAGAAATTTTTAATACCTTACAGAGATACGAAAAATAGTCGTGCGTCGCTTGCGGATTGCTCTGAATTCCTTCAAAATGCTCCGATCGCCACGATTCCTTCAGATTCGAAGAATTCAGATCATTGCGCGAAGGTTTTCTCGATAATGTTGAGTTCTCTAATCATTATTAAAAAAGTTAGCAGGCGCACGAAAAAACGTTCACAAACTTCTCTGAAGAACTTGAGATCGACTGTGTCTCTTTGCTGTATGATACGGTTGATAACAGTCACTGAAACTTTGCACAATTTGGCGTGTTTAATGTTGAACTGGCTGCTCATTGTTCGATTGCTATGGTATTTAATCAGGAGATTGTGCCATTTCAATAACGTTACATGTTCCAATGCTTCTCTTCTAGTCAAACGGAAGAAGAGACGACCTGTCTAATTCTGTGGCAAGATGAAAATCAAGCTGGGATTTCACTAAACAGCAGTGGATATTTGAGATTGATTCTGCAAAAACAAACTGACAAACTGCAAACTACAGAGAGAGTGTATACTTGATGCAGCATTTCTAAGGCCCTTTGGTTTCAGTTTCATTGTGGTGACCTTTGCAAGAAGAAAGCGTTTTTATAACCCAATAAATGATGTATCTTACATCTGTTCTTTTGAGGTTCCGAGAAACCTTCAATGTGTAATGCAATAAATTACAAATCGTCAATTCCAAATTTTTTAAAAGATTGCATGCATCATATTCCAACTTAACTGCTTTTACAATATTTTGCTCTAAAATATCTCGTGTTCCCTTTTGGCTTCAGTGTTGTCTATGAAGCATCAAGACTCCTTTATTCTACACATACTTACAGGTCATAACTAAGTGTCGTCTGCAATAGATAGCCTCTTCTATTTTGCTCTTTATCTGATTGATGATACGTCAACCACTCATGCCCAAGTGAAACATTTTTTTTGACAATGATTCTGCAAGCAGCATTTCATTTCAGTTGAAGCATGGCACGCCGGATATAAGTCAAGGGATTCACTGCATCCCATCAAGTCTCAGAGGGTGCAGAAATTCCTCTCCGAATTCCCTACTTTTAGATGAAAAGTGCATGTCCATCATGGCAGATAGCGCGCAAAATTCATTTGTTGATTGCTTGATCCTCTTCGTGCGTGTGCACTGCGTGACTGGTTGGCATATATGAACAACTCAATATAAAACAGTGTTCAAGATGAAAGCTATCGCCACATCCATAGACCAACATGAAAAATCGATGTTGTCTGAACAAATAACTGGGGATAATCGTGGGAAGGTTATTCCGGCATATTCTCAGACTTTTGACATCGATATCCAATCGCAATCAAAGAATTATATTGCCTCACATCAATACTGCTCGGAGACTGAATTCCTTCATCAACTCGTGCGCTATTTTACTTGATAAATCAATGAACTCATGCGAGAAATCACATTATCTTCAAACTGCATCCAATATATTGCATTTCTTCCAATCAGTTACCAGAATATCCACTTTTTAATCGGAAGGTGAAGAATCAACTTAGATTAGATGATAAATATCTATCAATTAGTTATACAGAAGCTTATCCGCTATTTTCCCTTTTTGAGTTTTGGACGTATTAACAAATACATGTAGATCGATTATTACATCTGATGGAAAAAGAGAAATCGCTGACTCGCATCGTAATCTTTTGATGCTAGCTGAACCACTGCGACGTGATTCCTATCCACTGAATTTGTCATTTCTAAAACATTTGCATCTAAATGGAAAAAAGGCACACTTTTGCGCATTTCCATCGAAATTTCAAAAGAAATGATAATAACAATAAAATATGCATTGTCATAAAGCTTTGTCGTACACCAACCACTGTTTCTGCCGTTGAACAAGATCCAATATTTTTCCCGATGAATTGACTACATGTTATTCATGCTGCCCATCGATTTCCAACTCTCAAAATCTCTACATAATCTGTAATTAAAAACTTTTAAAGGCGCGAGTTTATTTTTCCGCATTCACTGAAAACATATTTTAATGCGATACTACTTTCCAAAATTGCATTGTGATCGGATATTACTATCATCGCAATGATGTCCACTTTTGGCTCGTATGATTCGTGTGCATGCACGTAGAAATCCAATTGGAAAGAGCCAGAGCACAGCTGATTATGAGCAGACGTAGACACGCAAATGTAACAAAGAAATTTTGCAAAATCTATAACTGGCCAGTCAACTCGATAGCAGCTCAGAAATTCTACAACTGTCGCTCCGTGTCTAATCGACATTTCGTCCTTTTCCTACAATACAAACATAGGCCTATTCAAACGGATGTTTATTGGAAATGAAAATAGTGACAATCTATCGCCTTTGTAAATTTGCACTGTATTCATATCCGTTAGATAATCGGTGAAACCGCCGCTTTCATCCATTATTTGTATCATTAACACATTCCAGGTCTACGTACATTCCTTCCGGTTGAGAACACGATTCCTCGTCCACTTTGTTCAAGCTGTAGTTCTGGACAGCAAAATAATAGTCAGAATTGCCGAGTTAGGGAGAGAATAGCAAAATTTATCTACAAACGGAATCAATCTCGAAATATTTATGGGGATATCCAGGGATGTGGTGACTTGAACTGCAACCGAGAAGGCTATTTAGATCTGGATAAGCTAGACCTCACACTGTATTATCAGGACAGGTCCTAAAATGCACTAGAATGTTGATTCTTCGGGCGTGGACCTCCTGGACTTGACTGTGTCTTATCACGACCGGGGCTTCGATTGCATTAGAATTTTAGGAGTTTAGGCGTGGACGTACTGTAACTCGCTCGGCATCATGAGGACCGTGGCCTGGATTGCATTGGAAGTTCAGCAGCGAAGACGTGGACTCACTCGGATTCATCACAACTGGGCGTGAATTGCATCAGAATCTTGGCATTCCTTGATCATTCTATCCACTTGATCTTCTATAATCCTATCCAGCATACACTGTAAGCTGTCGAGTACGAAAGCTGGCTGATTTTGACTACGAAAGCGATGTACGAACCGAGAATAACAAAATGTACGAAAGCTCTTTTTGTAAGACTTGAAGAATGGCATTGTTGTATAAACATCTCGTTCGTGCTCATACACTGCGAATGCGATTGGCTTTCCTATTGGATTATCTCTATCATCCAATAGGAAAGCCAATCGCTTTCGTAGCGTATGAGCACGAGCAATAGTGCTTTCGTACATTTTGTTATTCTCGTTATGTGCATCGGTTTCGTAAGTAGCTTTGGTATTGCACAGTTTACAGTGTATCAGGACGATGATTTGCTCGGTCGTGTATTTGCTGTGGTTATCTTAAAACATCACCGCGTGACTTTCTCCTTTTACTTTTGGTTTTATGTCATTTGCAAACTTTTCTGAAAATATCTTAGAAGTTAATGGAAAGGTAATATCTATGACTTCCTTCGAAAAGTCATTTCAATATTGACATATTTTGCAAGCATTTTTCATGGTAAATGTCAATTTTCTATTTTTGCCGTTTTATCATTGTGAATGCATGAATCATATCATGATAAACACTCTAAACCAGCACCCCCAAAGTCACACAGTAAAGCAAGAAACTATTCGTAACTAATGCAAAATCCAATAAAGCAAAGCGTTTTAGGAGGCTAGCGCACTAGGGTTATTGTTCTCTTTAGTATGTCGACATTCTATTTCACGCAACCTCCTAAAATTCTAGTGTGTGGAGCTTTAGGATGCAGGTTTCTTCGATTTTAGGAGGTGGCAGTTTACAGTGTATTGCACCATGGAGTTCCAGCACAGTCTTCCAATGTTGAATGCCATGCAATTACCATTTAATAAACAAGCAAATTTAAGAAATAATAAAATGAACAATTAGCCTCCGTAAATAATTGTACAAGCGACGAAATCACTAATCTAGCACAAATTCGATGTCATTGTTGGGGACATCGATAATCGCGAATTGCATCCTAGTTTCAACGGCTACAGTATCGTAATCCTATATCAAAATATACAAGGAAAATATCTGGATTATGGAAGTTGATTTTTTGCAATATTATCAAATTTACAATACTTCCAAAATTGATCTCGGTTGGCAGACTATTGGAATCTCTCTACTTATCGACAGAATATTGCATTTCAATTCTCTAAAATGCTGGACTCAACTCAATGGACTGTTAATGGTTTGCTGTGTTACCACTGTTTTTTTTAACTTAGTATTGAAATTATAATTTGGATGCATTAGATATCTGATCCGGAAATACGCATCGTGAGGATATCCAGAACATCAGCTCTGAGAATGATCAGAAATAGTAATATTTTTTATTGCTATCATTGATTATCAATGATTTTCACCTAGAGCTGCGGATGCGATTGTATAAGTACCTTAGTTTGTATAGCAGCCTCAAAAACAATTATTGACTTTTAGGAATATCTTTTTAGAGGAGAAAATTGCAGCACTGAAACTTGCAAATAGCGCAACTACCTTCTGCTTGCTGCCATCTATTTGATCGGGATTCTGTATCTATAGCTTCATTTGGCTTACTACACATTGCACGGCATAACATGGGTAATTTAACGGTCCTTACAAATCATCTTTGCTAATTTGTCATGGACATTTGCTGGCGAACTCTATCTGAAAGCGTTCGACATTTCAATCATTCTGCTCTGCAGTCAAAGAGATTCTTCCACCTGGGTCCCTCCGCTTCTCAAAGATAATCGATTTTGAGCAGTATCAAAAATATGCAAAGACTCCATGACATTTATTGATTAATGAGTGATTACTTAATGAATTAGTACTTCACTTTCATTTTTACTTGTTATTTTCATTGATCACGACCCCAACCACGACGCAAAGCTGTCTACTAAGTAAGAATCGAGACAGCTTTCTCTCAAGTGAAGATTAGTAATCTGTAGTTCGAGTAATGGTTCCTCCCGAGGAAGACAGACTCGAACCAGAACCTTCTGCCTTTCCTGAACGATAGTCGGCCCGGTATCTTTCTAGTTTCTTCTGCTACTTCCTGCCGAAGCTGAAAACAATAGAAAACTGTAAAAAGAAAATGTTGCTTTTGCAGCAATTCAAAGAAACACTATTGGTCCGAAAGCCAGAACAAGTTTCTGCAGGGAACGAGGCCGAAAAAAAGATTTCACAGAGTGATTGTAGAGCCTTTACCTACTACGAATCTGAACGTCTGCCGAGTTCTAGTCGTTCTCTTCTTGTCAGACAGGATCAAAGAAAACACATGTTAATCCAAATGGAAGCAGATTGCAGATTTTAAGAAAAAAGGAAATTTTATGTGTTTTAAGTCCAGGGTCACAATTTTTGACATGGACTGTCTTCCGGTCATTTCTTTTCATGTGTATGTGATATCATTATGATTCTGATCGGCGATGCATGCGAGAATCAGGCTTAACGCGAATAAAGTGGGCCAACATGTTGGTGCTTGCCGACAGCACGGGCCTTGTCAAATCTGAATGTGTGTAGCTTCATAAATAAATGTTCATGAACATGATAGGAAATGGCCTGATGTCTCTAGACTTAATACTTTTCAAATAAGAAGAGAAAACATAAAAATGTCCTTTTTTCTAAAAAAACTGCAATCTGCGTGCCGTTGGATTAACCTGTGTTTTTCTTTGATTCTGTCTGACAAGAAGAGGAACTAACTAGAACTCGGCAGACTTCCAGATTCGTAGCACGCATAGGGTGTGAATTATCCTGTGAAGGTCTCATTTTCGGCCTCGTTCCCTACAGAAACTTGTTCTGGCTGCCGGACTATATTGAAATATGCTAATTTGAAGTTAAATTTAATTAAATTTAATAAGCTAGATTCCAATATTTGCTTATTCACAACTATTTCAATTTCAATACTGGATACTTCTATTCTTTCCCCTTCCCTCCCCCCCACATTTCTGTTGACACCTGGGAGTGTTGCATCGTCAACGATCTTCTCTTGCTCCTACGAGCAGTCTCACTACGCAATAGCGTTGAGTGTGTAAAATTCCTCTATCTGACTTGTAGAACATTTACAGTCTCAGAATTAGACAACTGCTCGTCATTTGTCTGTAGACAACAATCCCACGAAGTTCATGATCACAGCTGTACCTTGTATTCTAACTGAGTATCCGAGGGACCAATCCTTCATCCCAGGGTTCAAGTAACACTTCTCAGTGGTGTAGTGTCACTCGGTGACAGATCAAGTCTATTCTAAATCCAATGTGACAAACTTTGATGAAATAATATGAATTTGGAAAAGTTTGAAAATATGGGGAGTGGGGAAGAATAGAGGTATCCAATACTGCTTGTTTCAAATTGTGAGTAGCAATATATCTTTTATCTTGATGCTTCCTTGCACTTTATTAACGCTGACAAGCAATGTAGGCTACTTCGAACAACATCCTTTAGTGTTCAAGATTGCTGCATGAAAACCAGATTAACTCATTCGCCAGTCGGCTTTATTCATGTGTATCACTTGCATGCATAATTTTCTATTGCTCTTAATAACAGGATCCTTATTTAGGTAGAGATTAGTAACAAGAACAGTCAATTTAAGAGCAATGAATTCTTCGCTGAAAGTCATTCGTCTACCATTTGGAATTTAGGAAACCAAAATTCCTGGCAGGTAAATCCAGGTACTTATCCAGCTATCCAGGGTGGTAGCCACCGCCTACAGACGAGAAATTTCGTTTCACATTCATCATTCTATGGAACTCTTTTTTATCATCGAACATTTACATGTACAAAATTTGTTAATACATATGTATTTCTTACCTTACTGTTAATGAAGTGCATTCTCCGAACGCACGCTATGATGAAAATCCGAATTGTGCTTTCACCAATCAATGATATATTCTGCCTGATCCTAAATATATTAGGCGATGATATTGCGTGATAACTGAATATTTTCCAAAAAGAATTTAAATGGATGTGAACCACCAACCTATAGAAGGCAGTCTAGCTCTACCAACTCAGCTATCGATGAGCGACAGCATCAGCCGAAGAATCCGAAAACATAATCCGTGGCTTCATCTCCAAGACAAATTAATATTAGAAAATATTATTTCAGTTATTTTCTATTCTCTACTCAAATATTGAGAATTGTAATTGGATAACAATAATATCAGTCAAGAGCAAATTAAGTTAAAGTTGTGAAGGACACGAGCACACGGACAAGCGCAAAGCAGTTTGTCATTAAAAAAACTACCATTCATCAATTTTACTATTGAAAACACAAGGGAATGTAGAAAGGAGGAGACTCCTAAAAAGCTCCAATGAAATGCGCGCTTATCTACAAAAATATTCGCATCGTTCACATTCCTCTCTTTGCAAAGTCCATGCCTTCATAATAATCACTAATCAGTGGTGCTCTATAGCATTCAGGATTCAGAATTTATTTAGTTAGAATCCAGTCGCCCGTTCAGGCAGTTCACACTTTTGAAGCCATCTTAGTGAAGAATTGTGAACTCTTATTCAGCAGGTGTGATATTTTTTGAAAGTGTTCTATCAGCAACAGTAAAACATTCAAGCAAGAAATCGCGGTGATGAATGGCTTGTGGGCGGCAACTATAATTGATTTGTAAGCATCCATTAGAAATAAACGCTTCAAAGATCAGTGAATTGAACCAAAACCAAAATGACAGAACAATTACTCGTATACCTGATGCCGGTTTTTTAATTTCATGAGAAGAACGAATTGTTGCCATTTTTTCAAGATTTTGGTAACAGAATTGACGCATTTATAAATTGAGTGGGAGGTAAGTACCCGTAGGTCGCTCTGCTCCTTGTCTTATACAACGAACAAATAATTTCCGCATCAGATGTCATCAGCTTCATTCTAGATAAGACGCAGTTTATGAGTTGGCCTATAAACATGATTGGAGGAAGAAATATTTAATTATTCACAACTCAAATTTGCAATGTAGGAAGGAACACTAATGGGTGTGTATATTTTTGTCATTTGATTTGAGAGTCAAATGGTACAATAGAATAGACCACAATGCTTTGTTTTCAATTGATTTCAGCTGTTATGAGCAATTATTTTCAGACAATGCCAACGCGTGAAAGCATTTGTGACATCTCCGTCAAACATCAGGGGGAAATTAATTATCTATAAAGGACTGATAACAGGAGATAATCAAATAAATGAGTGCAGCAAACTTTTGGCTTGCACAGCGAAGCAAAATTCTTCGAGACGATGCATCAGCTTGACTGGTTGATGTAATACACGATATGTCGCTAAGATAGTACCAGACCATGCGCAATTTACATGGATTTTCCAAAATCTCGATTTCGTTTGTATTCAGTGCCGCTTCTATCGCTATGCAATTAAAAATATTCCAATCATTGTCCTCAGAAGTTCTCATTCAATAACTGGTCAAACATGTCATTTATCATAGCCATCTACCATCAACTTTCACCAAATACATGAACATCCATTGTAACATGTCAGGGCCTCCAAAGGTCCAGGCCTAATGTTAGTTTGGTGCTGGGTGAACTGGGATAGATTTTCTGATTTACCTTCGGGTGTTTCTGAAGCCGTGCATTGAGGTAATTCTGACTCCAGGGGAAGATCTGGTGACCGTGGAGAATAGTTCAATTGACAGCTGGCAAAGACCGCACAACGGGATTACTTTTGGGAGCATGT
The DNA here is from genome assembly GCA_907163375.1 of Prostheceraeus crozeri. Lineage (NCBI taxonomy): Eukaryota > Metazoa > Platyhelminthes > Polycladida > Euryleptidae > Prostheceraeus > Prostheceraeus crozeri. The sequence continues at coordinate 435,303 of CAJQUW010005232.1, forward strand.
ACATGGAAGTCCAAGAGCAGTTGCTTGATGGCTGTGTCTGGGGAAGCGATAGCTCGGTCTGGTTACTTGGTGTCAGGGTTGGTTCCTGTTGCGTTCCTTGCCTCAACAAACAGATGCTTATGACTGCGAGTTCTCATACGATGATGAAAGTCATCCCAGTAGCCATTTATAATAGAATATAATGCTTACTAATTTAAATTATTAGTTAAAGTAGTCCTAATGAGGACTGATGGCGTTCTCCAATCCGCAAGTGTACAGAGGCAATGCTACTGTAACCATTGGATTAATCAGTTCTTAAAAGAACTCAATGTAGCTTTCTCGTGGCAACGAATTAAAATTGATCAGCTTTGGCCCAATATCTGGTAAAAATGGAAATCTTAAGACTTGTACTAATACCATAGATTCCAAACACTGTGCCGTATACACGTTCAAAGCAGACGTCTAATATACTGTACCGACTACAGATGCTGATAGTGGAAATAGAATAGGACAATGGTCACCATAGGTTAAGGAAATTAAAAATGGATATTATAAAACAACAGGAAACCGATGAATAAAAATTGGAAAAGTGGAGGTAAAACATGGAAATACAACGATATGCTACTACACCGATTATAAGTGAACTATATCTGACACTACACAAAGTGGATAATGGTAAGAGTGGATAAGTGGAAAGTGGATAATGGAGGTAAACAATAGAACTACAATGACACTCTGCTACACCGAAAGCAATGAAACTATTCACACTATACCTAAGACTATACATGGAAAATACTATTTCTTCACTTGAATTTGTTATCGCCAGTTTCTTCATCCGTCTATAATACTTCATGTAATTACAGGGGAGACACCCCTGTAACTGGCAATGTGTTCGAAAATTTTATCTAGCTTCTGAACAAAGGAATATATGAACTCCAAATTCTGAATATCTTATTTTCTACGTATTCCACAGCCTTCCACTGATTTTGAATAATATTGGCTCAATACTTAAGTCAATGAGACTTCAAAAATTTGAATGTAGGACGGAGTCGTCGAAATTTGCTTTATTATCGCTTTGAATGTTTTCAGGTGTCCTTGTTAATATTAAAACTATTCGAATTTATAAAAGTGTTCTCGTGTCAATTTGAACTGACAATGATACTTTTCTTGTAGATTCTATTTAGACTTCGACGTTTTGAATTCAAAATTAAGAATTGTGAAATTTTCGTAATTGGACTGAATTATAAAATACAAACTCAAAAAAAATCATCTATTTGACCTTCCATTTGACCTCCACAGTGACCTTGAATATCAAAGCAATGTTGATATTCTGACTCACAATCATAAGAGCCTTCATTTCGTCCATTTTGTTCTGAATTTGGTAAATGGTTTCTCAGATATGGCAAAAGTAATAGCCACAGTAAAAAATCATCTATTTGACCTTAGACTTTACATTTTACCTCCACAGTGACCTTGAATATCAAAACAATGGTGATATTCTGACTCAGAATCATAAGAGCCTTCATTTGGTCCATTTTGTTCTGAATTTGGTCAAATGGTTTCTGAGATATGGCAAAAGTAATAGCTACAGTAAAAAATCATCTATTTGACCTTAGACTTTACATTTTACCTCCACAGTGACCTTGAATATCAAAGCAATGGTGATATTCTGACTCAGAATCATAAGAGCCTTCATTTGGTCCATTTTGTTCTGAATTTGGTCAAATGGTTTCTGAGATATGGCAAAAGTAATAGCTACAGTAAAAAATCATCTATTTGACCTTAGACCTTACATTTGACCTCCACAATGACCTTGAATATCAAAACAATGATTATATGCTGACTCGTCATGATGGGAGGTTTCATTTGGTTATGGCATCTTTTGTTTTGAATTTGGATCTTTAGTTTCGGAAATAAGCGCCCCCCCCCAAGCGGGGGAAGGATTAAAGGTGCTGTACGCCGAAAGCCAGTCTAATTGTTCACATTTTTAATTTAAGAAATTATTGACCAAAACTTTAGGGTTCTTTTTCACCTTACTTTTGATGACAGAATGATCCTTCAACGACTGGTCAACTATGTGAATCAGCAGAAGTGTGGTAGATAGGTCAAAGGGGTCCCCTGCACCCCCTTAGGTCTCAGAGGGTGAAGAAATTCTCATCAAAAAAATTAATTTACCGTCAGACGAAAAATGGCTTCGTGTATGCTCCCGATGATACACAATGAGTGAAATTCATCTATTCACTGTTTACATCGGACTGGGTTGTGTGCGCTGTGTTAGAAGATGGCAAAATGCGAATTATTTGATTTCGCACATGATAGCGCATGACTGGTCGGCCTATGTGAACAGATCCGTGTAAATCAATGTTCAAGGTGGAAGTTTTCATTATATTCATAGCTTAACAGTAGAAACAGACTGTTGACAAACTTTTGACAGCAGTAATTGATGTGCCTGAGATCTCCGCAGCCGCTTCCAGGTTCTAAATGTACAGCAATTATGGGTCATTGTAGGCCTATTTGCGATTGGTATGGATAAAATTAATAAGGCGGACAAGTGAAAAGGTTCTGCTCCATGTGATAAATCAATTTCATTAAAATCAACTATCTGAGATTTTGATTTTAAGAAAATTTTAACAATATCACGTAAAAATAGGAAAAATATCCGTTTGAAATGGGTTTACTGTTTCTAGTTGTGAGTGAGTTGTTATACAAGCAAATTTCATCGGGTGAGTGACACTGTTAGAGGTTTGTTTGTCTCACAGTGTTTCTGTGCGGTCGCCCCTGAATGCCTCTAGTACCAATTGGACTTTCATTGTATTGGCATCGATATTGTCGAAAACAAAAGTTCTCTCGTTCACACCAGAACTAAGCGAAAGATATCGAGAAAAATTAAAGAAATTATTTGCGAAATTTTTGATTTTCAAGTTACTGAAGGGATATCATTTTTTGAAAGTGAATTCGAAATGATAAAAGATGCATTCGAAAAGCGACTTGATCAAAGCGTTGCTCCACATTCTCCTCTAAACATATCGTTAACAAATAATTTGCTTTCTGAAGGTAACATCCCAACTTTGCTTTCATTCGCATTTCTCCTGATATATTCCTTCCTCTAACAAATATGACATTCATCAGCCAGTTCGGAATTAATCCTTGTACACAGCAATATGTAGAAATAGACGTTCGGCGCCAATTTATTATTGTGGATCTTTTTATCAGTGTTGAATAACTAGAGAAAAAATAGCAATTTAATGCCTCATCCAAAATTCCCTTCCCTATGTTCACAAGAGCATTATAGGCAATTATCGATAAGCATCAATAGTTTTTGCGGATGATAATTACAAAATCGCTGGATGAAGATGCGAAACATCGGATTTTATCTTCCTGAGTTTGCGCGCCTGTCTGGACAGAAAATGTTTTTCACGGAGAGAAGAAATATTTTGATGGAAGAATTTATAGGCGTTTAGTTCCTCAGCAAACAATCCTAACCTTGATGTGATTTGAAAATGAAATTCGGCTGATCGCACCTGACGGCATCAATGTACTGAGAACATTACAAAAATGTTGATCATGTCGAAAACGTGTCTACATTTTCAAGACTGATGTTTGTATAAAATGATACTAGAAATTGTGATATTGAGTTAAAGCGCCTTAATCAATTCCCCCTTAAGGTCCATTCACACCGGACACGGCACAGCGCCTGCTCACGCGTCAGAATTTTCGTTCAGATAAACCTAGGGGATTTTCACATAGAGACGAGCGGGACCGCACCGCCCAAGGTTTATTAAGATTCCGAAAGAAAATTCTGGTGTGAATGGACCTTTATCCGTTTCGGTTCCGGTTCGGGTAGAAAGCTCCGATTTCGGTTCCGGTTCCAATTATTTTCTATTCTTTGGTTAATTTGTGTAAAATAACAATCAATATACATTAGCATCACATAAAGCAAAATTATAGTGACATTGCTAGCATATCTATTGATATCAATGGCAGACTACATCAGGGTCATAGTGCATTGTCAGTAGCGTCTATGCTTAGATGCAAATAATGCATGATTTTCAAGGCTTTCTATGTCCACAGATTAATAAGTTCCACGAAGCAGGTAATTATTTTCCTAGTTGGAAATTATCAACCTGGTGCAGACTTATATGAAAAAGTCATAGACTTCTAAATTTCTCTGGACAGATAGGTAAAAAAAATTTGAAATCATTTTATACATGTTCAGGTCAACCAAAATTCGTGTTGCAAAAGATCGAATTTTGCAGCTTGTTTGAATGCAAAATGCAAGTAAATGCAGTATACCGTTGCTGGCTGTGAACCGAAATCCAATGACGGTGTAACACAAATAAATTCCTCTGCCTGCATAACAAAGAAATTTGAATTTGTGGTTGCATCGATTTAGTTGAAAGTATTATATCCCAACTAAACATTCTTGTGCAACCTTGTGTGACGTCTTGTGTAACCTTCAATTCCATGAATCTGACAAATGCTACCACGAAGGATATGGATCATCATGGCAAGCAATGAAGAAAAATTGAAGAAATGAAACAGCGTGATCTAAAGTACAGTGCCATCAAAATTCCTTTATCTGTCTAGATGCTTCTCCAAACAACTACAAAGCTGCGATCCGGTATGGCCACGTTTTCAAGTATATGTCCTGGCAATGGAAACACAATCGGAAGATTTCTTGTTATGACAATTTTGTCTAAAATTTAGAAAGAAACCATTCTGCGTTTGTGACATCTCAAAACGATAATGGACTAAAAATGGCTATCATAAGTTGAAATCTTTACCACAGCATCATCGCATCATTGACTGTTGAAAAATCTGAGAATATTTGCATTTATCACAGAGAAATCCATTCCAAACAGCACATAATGTATCTATCATATATCACAAGTTTTCCAAAGTTGTCAATCTGATGACTTCTGGATAATCTCTGGATGACCAGCCAGTAATAGAAATTCGAAATTGGATTCAATTATGTAATACTACTTGGGAAAGACTGACAAAGCTCCGTGAAGCCGAATTCAACGGACGGAAGATCCAACCGAAGCATTGACCGTTGTTATGTAAGGGTCAGTTTCGAGAGGAAAAGAGAAGCCATCGATTTCCACACTACGAATGTCCTGAAATGAGGGGGAACAGAAAAGTGAACTATACGGAGATCCTTCTTTGCATTCAATTTCATGAAAACAATCATGATGAACACAATAAGCATTTACAACCTGAGCAGCTACTTCTATACGGAGGTTTAGCGCATGCGTTTAGCGCATAAGCATGTGTAAGCTCATGCGTCCTAACTCCTAATGTACATAAATATACATACATGTTGTGCTGGCAGGCAACCTGTTCTCCAAAATGTTGATTATACTTATTGACAGTCTATTTGCAAGGTAATCTATATTTAGGAGTCCATGCCTGAACATGTATAAGCCAATTTCAACCTATCTGTCCAGAGAAATTTAGAAGTCTATGGAAAAAGTCATGCATTATAACAGATAATGCACAGATTTCTTCGGTCATTATTTGGTATCATTATTACCGGCTCTCGGTAATTATAGCAATAATGACCTCAAATCTATGCATTATCTATTACATACAATGCTGATTTTGCTGAGTGGTGACTTCAAGAATTTGCTATTTCAAGAATTGTATATTGAAACTGGCTTTGATTTGCATATAAACAAACAGTGCGTTGGGGAGAGCACGTATACACTGCTCGTTTGGTGGCTGAAAGCAGGGACGAAACATCACTGCGGTGTCGCCACAAACTGGGTTCTTGTACCACCTGTACCTAACTTTCTCCCAGGTATTGAAGCTCATTTTATTTTTGAGGATGCTCCAGCTCATTCTAGAGTAGCACTGAGTCTCCTTCAAGATCTCCTCAAAAAACTCGAGAGAGTCGCTTCAATTTTGAGCAACTAGTCTACAGCGCTTTCTCTCATTGCCTTCGTCGCTTTCAAGACGATTTCGGCTCCATTACGGATCATCACATTACTCAAAACCATCAAAGTCAAATCCGGTGGTCACACGGCCCAAAGAGTCACACCTGTCACAAGAAAGATGTGAGATTGAAGGGATTCGCGCAATCATAGCTCAGACTTTATCTGTTCACATGTGAGCTCGTTATGTCTTCGATAATATCCACTGCCGTCCACTGAATGACATCATCGAAGAATTGATTTCCCATGGCTTGGACTCCTACTTCCACAACCCCAAATGTCATGGTCCATTACCCACAAATGGCAACAGAGGAGTTAATACATATTTTAGCTTAAACATTGTTTGCATCAAATTCATCAATTTGTTTCATCTTTTCAAATCTCGACTTGGTTAGCACGATGCATTAGCTACAGTCATGTACATTAGTGATGCAATATTAAATGTTATGAGGGGTAAATAATTATGAAAGGTACCTTGAATGACACTGGAATCTGTGATCATCATCCTAAGTGATAGTCTCTACAGTGATTGATGATTAATCTGAACAATTTATTGATGAGCAGCTACATTTCATACTGCATATGTCTACATTTGATCTGAAAATAATATTTCATTTGCAAAGGGTGATATCTAATTTGCATATTCTACATTTGATCTGCATATTTCTACATTAATGTCGGAAAACCTATAGATCTGTTGAGTTGATACAAAGAAATGCCAACTTGAAACTTGAAAATCCCAAAAAGTAGCTGATTTTTCTAATAACTCTGCTGACCTCATTTCTTCATCTTTCTTTACCGTTTCTGCACCATCAGATAAAGCAGATAATTATCTATCGCAGTGATATATTTAAAATTTTTGATTGTAAGAGATCTAGTCAGGAGCGAGCTTAGAAAAAGAGTCCCCACCACGCAGGGAAGCAGATATTTTTGAAAATTGACTGAGAGAAAGTTTCGGGCATGTGCCACAATTGTACCAAATAAAACGTCAAGCTATTGCTAGAACCTATGAAAAATCGCTTTAGAAATAGAGCAACAAAATTTATACAAGGACTTTTTTGAACAGTGTACACGTATTTCACGTTGATATCATAAAAGAATCAATGAGTCAATGATTCACGACATCTTGTCACTTAAAAACAAGGATTTACCCAGCTTCTCCGTTGCTTTCTCAAGTAACCAACGACGAAAAATGCCGATTTGCTCGGCACGCCTTCCGTCATGCCGTGATGTCATTAAATGCAGGTTCATCCAACTTTGAAGTTAATTTTGCCAACACCTGGACAACCTTTGACGCGTCGTCCGAGTATGTTTGCCGTTGAAAGTTAGGAGAAAATGTTGTTAAGCTCATTTGCTTAGAATTTCTCGCTAATTGAGAAGTGCTTGTAGACGTCGTGGGTCTCTGAGAAATTTCAGATGTTTCATTTGCCATAAAGCACACGCAGAACAAGATGTTTGTTCTTTTTCCAAATAAACATTATTTGATCGAGGCCTTTAAGCTGTCAGCGGTAGTCATCGTCAGGCGAAAGTTTCGCAGACATACCACCGATTCGGATAACAATTTCTGATGCTTGAATCACAAAATTCATTGATTACATTTTGAAGTGATGCTGGGTTTCTTTAATACCATGGTATGGGCCTACAAAGCCTTCCCCTGTTCTGTAACCCTCAAGCATTCTTGATTTCCGGACCGCACTCGAAACAAACTCCGCAGTGGGGACGAGCTCGCACCTTCTTCACTATGTGTTTGGTGTCTTTTAATCAAGGGATTTCAATAATGTCTTTTGCTGAGTTAACAGCTGTCATTCAGTGCCCTACGACAGACTTTTGTTGTTGATCTAATGTGTGACGCAGTCGCATGACATGATGATAACATGTCGATATCACTTAGACATAGGTTCTGCCTTCACTCGCATTCCATTTGAACCGTCAACGTGGCCTGGTGGAGATGGTGCGAGCTTGCCTCCTCCGCGGACGTCGGTTCGATTCCTGGGTCAGGCGCGTGCAGTGGTGTCTTTTACTGACTTCATGGCTGTCACTCTCTTTAGATATGCGAAATCACTTTGATAAAGGAGCGCACAAACGCCTTGCTGCTGCAAGAATTTATCTATTTCTCTGAGCATTTTTGCTGGGTACTGGCGACAACAATTCGGCTTGGTGGCGCTATCAGCAAAGAAATTTGAGACCACTTCATTCCAATGAACATTTCGAGTGGAATGTCTTTTGATATGACGTTCAAAAAGTGGCCAAATGAGAGATGTAATCAACGCAGTTTTAATGGTGTCACCCTCAACCTCTCACGATGTCTAGAACGTCCGCAAATTGCGTTTAAAGTTTTTTGAAAATTAGAATTGACTTTTTGAAGCAGTTCGACGATAATCAATCAACACTGACCCTAATCGGTAACTAAACCAGTAGCTGCTTTCCATTTTTATCCTACTAGCGCACCACTTCGTGACTATCAGCCCGCCGATATCATGGTTTCTTCTAAAACAGTTCCGTAAAATGGGGTAAGTTTGCCATAGTTTTCTGCGTTGATGTCAATTTGTTGAAAAGTAAAATGATAAATTCTTTATTTTACAAGTGGAAATGAACATTGAAGATGTGTACTTTAACGCATGATAAGTTAATGAATGAAAATAAGTACACAAGTGTCTCCTTTTGAGGTTTGAATTCTCAATTCAACAATTTGATCGTGGGGTAACTTCGCCACTCTATCTAATTTAACAAATAATCCCAATGTACACATCAATTGGTCAACTTCGCCAGGAATTTTGACAACCTAGCAGAAGTAACACATAATAGGTTCGTATTACAGCCAATCAGAATAGAGTAGAATGGGACAGCACAATCACAATAGAGCTAGTCCCAGAAACACCGCTTAGACAATTGGTGGTCCTCCTGAGACACTATGATGTTACGCCAAGGGTTGGTTCGACTGTAGAACACTTGAACGATGGTTCAAAAAATATTTTCTCGTCATTCGTGGAAAACAAAGATGGAACAAAAATGTTGATAGGCGATAACCTCTTGCTTCATACTTTGACCCCGAAACGGTTAAATTGACAAAAGTGAACAACATTTGTCTTTCATCATTGCCACCCAATTCAACTCATTTGACTCAGCCATTAGCTGTCGGGTTATTTCGTCTAATGAAAAGTGCATCGCCAAATATTCTAGATAAATGGATTCTTTTTGTTTTGATTTTGGAGATCATGCACATCAGTCTATCAATCCATGAACATTATTATTAGTTAAATGCACCGTGAAGTCCTTCCTAGCGGCAGACAAGGACATGATATTCATTATTTTAGTTTCAGAACACAGTCATGTTCGTAAAGCTTCTTTTTCTCCAGTTTGAAGATGAATTTGTCTCGTCTCCCTACTGTACAATTTGTTGCTAGAATGATTTATAAAATTCATTGCTGAAGGTGTAGACATCGGAGCTTTTCGGATCACACTGTCAAAGAAGGACAGGGATGAGGACACGTCCAGAGTCTGGTTATTTCATGTCTCCGATTGAATGCTTTAATTCGATTGACTTCTTCTGCAAAGTTGAAGAACTTCTTTCTATAATTACGCTGAAAAATGCAAAGAAAATAACTAATGCAGGTCTTTGCCATTCGCCCAACTCGGCTGTTTTTCCAACGCGCCCTACTGGGAGGGGCGAATTTCGACCCCCCTCCCTCCTGACCTCCCAAACTATTGCACCAATTTTGGCAAACCACACATCAATCGAATGGGCATTGAAACGGGATTCAGAAAAACAGCATCAGCTTTATTTACAAGGTCATCCCTGCCTGAGGTGAAGGTCAGAGATAAAAACCGCCAATTTTTAACAGATGTCCATTACAGCATCATTTGAAATGGAAAATGAAAACAAAAACTAATAAACCATGCACTAAACCATTGCATTGGATGAAGTCAACGGTCAAATAAATTCAAACTTTTAGTTCAACTCGAATAGCACTAAAATTGCACATTTCAGTATATACTTAGTTTCTACAGGCAAAAAACAACCCAATTCGGTGAACTTTTATCGAGACAGTGCGGCTAAAGCAAAATGATTCTGAAAACGTTCGATAATTGCTGATCAGATGCAGAACTAAAAAATACAAAAATAATAATAAAACATATTTTAAAAATTTGAATTTCAAATTTCAAACATACATACATAATAAGCAGATAATTTCAAATTCAAAATCTTCGTATTTGTGAATATCTTTATATTGATAGAAAGAATCCTTTATGTAATCTCACCTTATTTCATCAAGAATTGAAGAAAAAGCACAATCTTTTTCTCACTTCTAACCCTTCAAAGCCCATTGAGTTTTCTGGTAACTTTGACCTGAATGGAAAAGCTCTAAATGCCTTTGGTGTCCCTCAAATCGCAGCACCTTACTGTCGCCGTTACATATTTTTTTATGTCTAGCTCTGTCGACCGTCAAAAGAAATCTGTCAAGAATGAGTTTACCTACATTGAATTATACCTTCTGTGCTTGATACATTAAATAAGCTTAGAAACATTGACCTTACATAGGCGAATTTATACAAAACCTACGAATCAAAGCAAAAAACCAAAAACACAAATAAAAGTCATGCGCTCCAGGAGAGCTATTTCAAATAATCTTGCTAAATCTGTAATGTCTTCTGTAGGTCTTGTCCACAAATCGATCTGTCAATGCTTTATTCAAATTCAGCTTTAGCTTTTTTCAAACTCTTTTTCAGAAAACATCGTGAGCATTATGCACTACTGTTTGTTGAAAGCTTTTTTAAGTTGAACCTGAAAAAACGTATATCTCAGAAAAATTGATTAGAATGCACGACTTGTGATAAAACGCACCGATTTGTTCAGTTCTCGTCTTACATAATAACAAATTCGTGTATACATGTAGTGTTCTCAGATTTGTGATAATCTATCAGTTTTTTGGCTGTATACATCATGTCTTTTTGTATCAACTTCCAAAGTCTCGTCCTATTCTCTGAACCCCTCTTAAAAATGTATGACTTGATGATAAGCAAATCTTGTAGATTCTGACAAATTTTGGCAATAAAATGAAGCATGTGATTCTCACTGGATTTTGTAATTTCAGTTCTCGTGTTGATGTTTATTTTCTGTATGATGCAGGTAATCTACATGTACTTTTCTTGTGACCGAAGTATTAACTCGTCTACATGCAAGATACTTCGAAGAATCTTCTATCTCATCTTACGTGCAGCATTCTGACAAGTTATCTGACATATGTCATGTCATACAAGGAAACGGTGCTTGTTGATCTACATGTACATTGTATGATAAAAAATAATGAGGCAATTTATCAAAATTATCATATGAAACGGACATGCGCTCCTCCTTGTACATCATCAGCTGAGTATATTTTATCGAGGTTCTTCAATGTTACTGCTCCAGATCACAAAGCATGAAATTCTCACCATTGAGTCATTCTTCCTTACTTTAATATTTCCTTTCAGCAATATTTCAGCGTGATTTAGCCACAATCACCCATCTGAGGAGAGGAAAATAGTCTACTGAACGGTCACTTTGTCCTTCCCATTTCATGTGCGACCTTTTAGTTGCATTCCAACCACAAGTACATGTCATCAAAATTACGTACCATTGAACGGTTTCATGCTAAGTGGAAAAACATGGCGTATTTCAAAACATGATTTCTCGTTTTTATTAGAAATTCCAAATTGTGACGTTCGATCTACTTATCAAAACTAAATATTGGATTTAAAGACATATTCCTAGTCATCCTTCATCATAGCGTTTCTTCGGTGATTAAGCGGATTTGAAGAGAATGATCGGACATTTGTGTCGTCATGGTGAGACATAATTTTATGCACATACATATTAGCGTGATGTGTGATTGTCACAGGTTGTAGTTTACTGTCGGATAGGGTTTCTGACACATCTGAGTAGATCTACTGTCAGATGGACAAAAATAGCATTAATAGTTCTAATGTAGGCTAATATGTTATTGAAAACATTTCTTCCAAAGATGATTTATAAAAAATTATGGTTTTGAGCATTTTATGCTCTGGTAGAAATATGAATGATTGCCAGACTTTGCTAAACCATGGTTTTATCCAAGATTTAAACATGTTGTTTGTAACTATGATTTTATGCATGTTTTAAACCGTGTTTTTTAGAGTGTTTTTGAAAACCACGCTTTTCAAACTATAATAGATTTCATTCTAATAATTGTATATTCTCGAGTTGATAGCAGTATTATAATTTGATAATGAAAATCTTATCACACGCTGAACCCTCTGATGACAAGACGCAAAAATAGGCTGATTGGAAGATCGATTTCGATATAACTGCGAAGTAAATGAGCTCTATAAATTCCACTACTTCAGATGAGAATTACATGCTCGAGTTGATAACATGGTTGTCTTTATGATTATCATCAGCACGGGAAAGCAAATGCAGAGCAGCCTGTTGTACAGCCCTTTACCTTGTTCAGTCATTCCAGATATTCTAATCTAGTCTGTGCCATTCCGAGCCGCATTGGGGATTCCTTGTAGTGCGAAAAGCAGCGACTGCGACTGTCAATGAATTTTCAAGGAATAGATGAAGTCTCAGGACATCTTTCTATTCCATGCCCAAACGAAGTGATGCACACTATAGTCAGGGGTGTAGTGGAGGAGTAACGCGGTATAAATCTGCAGATGACAAAAGATCACGAAAATTAGGATTGAAACCCACAACTATTTGTCCTATGTGGAAATTGTTTTAATTGAATCATCAGAATACATATTTGAATTGAGTGAAACAATTAGCTCATTCTTCGTCAAAAGATGGTAAGCTGTATGTGGCAAACATTTAATGTAAAAATGTTCATACTTGATGTGCATTATTGATGAAGATCTTATTCAACTTCCTATTTCGCATTTTGTCATGAACATGCATGCTTTCATTATTACTTGGATTCATGTGGAAGTCCTTCAATAATAAAGTAATCGCCGAAAGGGGATGAGAGCGGTTGAAAATTCTGAAAGGGTGATTATGTAGCTCTCGAACAGTCCGTTATGGGCAATAGTGGCACGAATATGCGTTTTTCAGCTGATACACTAAAAGTCAAAAGACTTGTCACCCTTGCGCATTAGTTAACATTGCATGTGCGACAAGTCTTTTGGCTTTTAGTGTATATACATGTCAAATTTAGCGTTATACTTCCCAAAATTCAGCTGAATTTTTAGCTCTTAGCTTTATACTTCCTAAGAATTTACGACTACACCCCTGACTATAGTGCTTAAAACTAGAACAGATTAAAACAATAATCCTACAGTGTATCCATGCTAAAGTCTAATGCTAAAGTCTATTTCAAGAAATTGAGTAGCTGTCAGCAAATATAATGAGCATGATATAAACATGAAACTTAGTGAACGAATAACATGTTATCGTCATTGCAGGTGCTTTATTTCACAAATCAAAGCAGCCTTTGCGGTTGCCGACACACTGAACAGTCAATTCTAAAGACGGATGGGAAATACTGAAATGAAAAACAAACAAAACCAGCAGAAGCAAAAAATGTGTTCTTTTTAAATCAGTTTCATGTCCATGCTGCAAGGTTTCAAAGTTTCACAGATTTGTAAATGTACTCACTGTGGAGAACATGGGTATGAAAACATGGAGACACAGGGCGAAGATGAGTGAGTCAGCGCAGGCGAAAGCGGCATCAATGCAAGGCCCAGTGAGAATAGTTTCACCCTGTTTCGAAAAACTTTTTGAAAATCGAGCATCTTTCTAAATTCTCACAAAATTAAGCATCTTAATCAATTCAAATTACGCATATACAATTGACAAAGGATCTATGAAGCTAGAATTGATTATTTATTATTATTTGTAAATTGATTTTATTATTGTTTATTCATCAATAAATTCATCTATGCGATTATTGCATGAATGGTATCAACATACCCTGATCACTACTCACATTAGGTTTATGAGTAGCACTGTCCGTTTTATGCTGCAAATACAGCAGTGGATATCAAGTTACAAAATGGACGGATTATCATGCCTGCCTCAGAACATTTATGATGCATTTCTTCATGTAGATGTTACAAACTATTTGTAATTTCCAAAAATCTCTGTTTGAGTTGTATTTAGCTCCGCTTAACTATCTCAATGCAGACAGATACACTCCCAACCTTGTCTTGTCGGCGTCAATCCTATTGCCGCTGTCATACATGTCATCGATGGGACTTCTATGCCAAGATAGCACATGTATCTAACAATCCGTCTCCGGGGATGCACGGGTTTCAGCCTAGACCATGTACACAGTTCTAGAGCTACTGTTGCTTGCAAAGACGTAAAAGTTTGTGAAAATGACATCTTCTAGAGATCAAATGACAACATTGTGACAGACAATCATTCTGAAATATTATCAGCTTAACGCTTATGTAAAATCTCCACTCAATCAGCGTGAAATGTAGTAGAAGATCAACTTTGTGACTGTTCAATGGGCTCTCGAAAGCTGATGAATAGAGGTCATGACTCGATCATTTCATGCCACGTAACTTGGAGTGTCAGAACATGATGTTATCTAACCGATAACGGTTTCAGTTCTAAAATGTAGCAGGAAATAAGCGAACTAGCATCAATTTCTCATCCTTATGTGGTCTTACACAAGGTTAGTTGTCCTCAAATGGTCAATATTTCAATTCAAATAACCCTGTAACTTAAAGAAAATGAAATATCGAAGGTTACACAACGTCATCGACATAACTATCTTATAATTAACAATATGAGCTGAGAATGTATCCGAATTGCCGCAGATTTTTCGTTCACTCTAACGACCTCATACTACTTGCATTGAAGATTAAGTCTAACATTATTGAAAATATGATATTTTCACTCCTATGCGATCATGCAAACGCTTAGATAATTCCTCAGTTTCAAGGCGATTCCTTACTGGTCAAAACGATGCCATCATATTTCGCCTAGATAATGAAGCAGTCGATTCGTTTACGTCTACTACATTGTATTCCATCGAACAGCAAAAATGAAGTGAAATAAGCGATAGGTCAAATTGTCACGCAAAGGGGGGGATTTGAACCCACGACCATAGGCTAACTAGACATGCGCTCTACCACCTGAGCCAAGAGCCGCTTACATGGAGTCGTGTCAGTTGGCAGGATCAAACCCTCATTATAATTGCCCTAATCAGTGAATAAATATTTCGTCACAGCTATGGCTGACGATACTAAGACCAGGATTAAGCGGGCAGGGATCGAAAACTGCGAGATCATTTTTCCAAAATACAGACAATGGTTCTGATTCAGGTGGCATGTTAAATGTAGTTTTCAACCTGTTATAGATAGACCTGCAGAAGTAGGATGATTTCGAATGCTAAAGTACGAAGATGATATGCTTGGCACAAAATGCATTCAGGTTACTTTGTATTTCGTCAGAATTGTCCTTCCTGGTAGAATTTTTACTAGCTGTAAACAAAACTTGGTGAATTTACGAGGTGCATGATCTGATAGAAATTAAGGGCCCTATGTGATCAATACATTGCTATAACTGACAAGAGGAATTCACATGCGTCCCTTTATCTTTCCTAGAGTATTCATGCAATTCGATCGCTTTCAACAAAGCGATTGAGTCTGTTGACATAGCTTAATAGCCATAGAGACGGACAGCCTACAGTAGCGGATCCAAGGGGGGGGGGTTCATGGGGTTCAAACCCCCCCCTCCGGAGGTGCAGAAGGACTTTAAAAGTGCTACTTTTCCTGCTGCATTACAAATTAATAATATCAGATCTACAGTGAACAGGAATTTAGTGTAAAACAAAATAAAAATCCATTGGACTTGTGGCATTCTCTCTTCTGACCAAGCACATTCTTAACAACAGGGAAAACGATTCCGCAAAGCCATAGGGCGAAAGCTGATTATGTCATGCCACTAACAAGCAAAGTAATTGAATCCTCCGCCATCAAACACAATTTTTCTTGGTCTGAATTTTTAACGATTCTTTTGCTGATGGTATTAATTTATAATTATCAGCGTCGTATGCATATTCATTCTGCTTTATATGCCTGTGCATAAAAAATAAAAATGTTTATTTGCTGTAATATTTCGCATCATACCTGAAGCAATTCAAGTGTTGCGCGCATAGTGGGACTTCCTCGAGGATAACGCGCTGGCAATACGCGCTGGGAAAGACCGTGGGCTTTTTCCAATACCGAAGCAGTGTCGCCCCCCAGTGTCGCCCCCCCGTGCGAGTTTGATCCGTGCACTTTTTCCAATCACCATTTTAAATTTGTTTCTTGCATTTTTAAAATCGCCAATCTAATATAAAAATACCGAGTTTTATCAATTTATCAGCCTCAGTAATTTGTGACTCGTAGCATTACACGAAACTGTCTGACCTATTTTGAAACTGCAATTTAATTGATCAGTACGTACAGGCCGCACATGAATGACAGTAATGTTTTAAAAAAAAAAAAAAAAAAATTCAATGAAATATGAAATCTCATGAAAGGTCTGATACAATAAGGTGTATGGAGTAACCCCACAGCGTAACCAAGCCCGGTCCGCTGCGTCGTTCTGACAGCAATTCGATTCTCTACTTCGACGTGACTACACTCGGCCCCGGGAATAATCCTGGTGGTTGTCTTTTGGTGGGAATGGCGTTTAGAGTCTTTGGTATGAAGCATCGAAAGGAATAAAAACACATGGGCTTCGATGTATCAACCGACTCGGCCACTAGACATAGGATGCCCCTTAGTTAAGGTTGGCCACCTTAATAACTTAGTATGATCTTCTCCACCCTACCTTGTTCGGATAACCTGTCTGGGGTTATGTTGAATGCAGCGACTTCGTCAGGCATGAATCGAACAGGCACCCTGATCAGATTGAACCAGGCACCAGGACCGATTGACCAGAGGAGACGGGACCGGATGCTGCATCATTCGCCAGCAGCTCCGATCTGATGATGGTCTCGTCTCATTTTGGAGGTATTTAGGTTAAGAATAGGACCCAATAAATCTCCATGACACACACACACGAAAAACTCAAGATAAGAAACCTTGTTTTGATATGCTTCGCTTAATAACATTGTTCCAACTGTCTATTAATTATTACTTGCATTTGATAGTTTATGAATCTACACTGCATCAAGAGCATATGAATGTAGTAAATGGCTGAAAGATCCGATGAATTAGATATTGGAAGCCGAGAAAACAGATATATTGCCTGATTTTAACAGCCGAGAGAAATCTCCATTCAGACAAATGTAAGACACAATTTTTAACACTCTGACCTTCAAAAGGATCTTATCTTTTTTAATATTGCTGACCTTCAAAAGGATAATGTGTTTCACGCTACTTTGATACACCTAATTTCTGTATCTTACCTTTTGCCGTGGTGCTTTAAGCACTTACTTACTTATTAAAAGAAAATAAATGGATAGTAGCCTAATATTGAATTGTACGTGATAGTAGTAGGCCGAATTTCAGAACCTGCTGGTGATAATTAGTCGTATCCATGGAACCACCCTAGAAAGAATTTTATCGTCTGCGAATCAAGTACAAATTGAAATTTCTTCAGGTAATTAAAATAAACATAAATGAGGTTTATTAAAAATGAATAATTCTCCTTTCAGAATCAGAGAAAACTAATTAATAACAAACAGAGACTGAGGAGGAAATCCGAGTCTACAAACAAATCTTATTAGTTGTTCGGTCTCTCTATTAGTTGTTATTTATCATGTACATAGAACTAGTTAGTAATGTCAAATCAATGTAACAATGACCTGCTTGACAATTCTTAAAGTTGCACTGGAATGACCTCGTGAGAAAAACACATTTGTGTACGCCGAACAGATTTTGCCTACATCTTCGGTTTTGGTGACCTGGAAAAAGCCTTAGATTGTTACCGGGAGGAGTTTAACTGTGGTCGTTGCGAAAAATTCGAAAATGCCGTACACCTATATTGATAAGGCTACCGAAATTTGCAACCTTCTATTGCACGTGTCGTTTATCAAAGCCGTCTACCAGCAATATCCAGCACATACTCAAAAGATCAACTTTACGAAAAAAGATGGAATTCAAGTTTTAAAATGATACTTTTAGTTGCAGTATTGTAAAGTGTAGAGTACGAAAACTAGCTGACATTGACTACAAAAGCAACTACAACACGATTGTAGCAAAATGTACGACAGCTACGAAAGTGATTGGCTCACATCCTGGTCAGATTTAATGCCTCTGCAACACGGCTTGGTTTATCCAATAGGAAGTCAAGTCATTTTCGTAGCGAATAAACAACGCAACTGCACATTTTCCATACTTGATTTGTACATCGGTTATGTAGCTTTGGTATCGCATGGTCTACTGTGAAGATGACTGAGTTTTTAAAAACTCATGAATCATAAGAGCGATTGAATCATTGAAAAATCAAACTTGAAAGAGTGATTTTGGAGCTCAAAATAGCCTGGATAAAATAGGTTTAGGACGACTTGAAACATGGATGCACTTCCTATGCAACAAATTTATCGTAAAGATGATACGAAATAAAACGATGAAAATATATCAAAAATCTTAAGAAAGCTGCGTGCGTGGGCGACCACATCAATGGTAAAAATCGACCCTTTGGGTTTGAGGAGCTGTAAAGACGGGCAGGAGTGGAGGACAAGTTCGTTCTATGGTTTGTCGGTTCCCTCTTATCACTTCTCGTTCTATCACCTCTCATTTAACAAATAAACAAAGTGTTTCCCCAAGCAACAAACTGAAGGTATTAAAAAGACAGAAAAGTTGTTCGACTGTCTGATACATGACAAATGATATATGTATTCATTCTCTTTATCGTGTGATAAACGAAAGTTCACTTGATCTTTCTGTCTGAAAGAATAAAAACAATTGTGCAGGTTTCCTTGAGTGTGCACTAACATCTTTGAAGAAGCCATATTGAATTTCATGAACATTTTCTGACTGCTTTGTATTGATGAACTGATATAGCAAGACTTGAGAGATTGCTTGCTTTTTCCCAGACTTTGAACATGCTGTTTTCTCAGAGAAAATTTGTAAAATCGATTCCCAAATGCTAAAAACGGCTTCGCACTTCAGAGATGACAAATGTGAACTTTAGAGAGGAACACTTAATTATCAATATTTTCATTGCTGTAATTGAATCTACGAAGATACCAAGCAATTCGTCTTCTCCATGTAAACAATTTTCATTCAGTTTTCAAGGAAAATATCCATGTGGCTATATCATTAAAATTGTCTGAACTTTAGCACTACACTCCCAATGACATAAAGTACAGCCTTCTGATGTCCCGAAAATTGATTAACAATCACAGTATCGCAGAGATAGATTAAACGAGATAGATTGACAAGACGTTGACCATTAAACGATAGAATATTTAGAATCATCGACAAGTGTGTGTGCATAGAGTAAGTTTATTATAGGTAAAGTGGTAACTCAGCATTTATTAAATCCCCAATGTGTATACAGTTTCGATTTCATTAAGAGACGAGACCAGGTCGAGACCCAGTAGGGGAACTTTATTTTTTAAAAAATATAAAAGTCGTCTAAATTGATGGAAAGCTATATTTTTGCTTGTATCGTGAAAAATTGAATAATGAACAACAAAAGATATGAGACCCAATACCACTATAGAGATAAGCAGTTTTTACAAGTTTGGAGAAATGTAAACGAATTTTGACTGATAATGATAGCAATACAGAATAAGGAATAGCATTCCACAAATCCTTCATGTCATGACAACTGGCAGAGGTAATACGTGTATAGTTTGTTAAATTAGTAATTTGATGGATTATCACATAGACATCGAGCATCAACAACTAGGTGTTATGTTTAGTGATGTTATGTTCGATGTCTATGGGTTATCGTACATATAGCTGGTAGAGTGTCGGCCATAGATCCAAGCGTTTTTTATCTATAACCGAGCATTTTGATAATGCTATAAATATAATAATAAAAATGAATATAATGATAAAAATGAATAATAATTAGATGAATTAAAAGCTATATAAATGCATAAGTGAGAATGAAAGTGGTAGAATAAGTGATTGAAAATGCAGTCCAATTGGATGGATATACAATCATGGATGTGATAAATAGGTATGAACATAATGCCAAAATGAAAAAAGTCCCTCTAATTATGGAAGAACATGTTTCACCAATTCAATGGCTTGCCAAGGAGTAAAGCTGTCATGTATGTACATACCTGCTTATAAGAAACTTTGATAACATCTTTGCTTTTTCAACTTTGATAGAAAAGTTTGAAAGTTCGGTGAATTAATTTGTCGTTATTATTGATTGCAAATCGACATCAATGGCGAAAAGTAATTGTAAATGAACGAATACATATTCAAATCAATCAATAAAGAAATGTCTCAATTTTTTCAAATGTAAAAATGAGTCCGTGAATCAACAAGCAAATGCGTGAATGATCTCCTCATCCTGCCGCGTGGCTAGTGCGTTTCTCATTGAGAATGTAGCAATACTTTGTTTAATACTTGCTTGCTGCTCTCATAGAGATCGAATTGCTTGATATTAAAATAGGTTGTCATTATGTTGTATATGAATAAAACAAAAGCCGAGCCACTTATAGGTCTTTATAAAAGCTCCTACATTTTCGCCTTCTCAGCCCGCATCAGACGAGCTCTGCTCATGCTCGTCTTCAATGAATTATAAATATCAATCATGCAAAAATGTGCGAACGAGAATGTAGCATTATATCATGGATTATTAGGGCAGACTATGACTGATATTTCTGCCCGCAAAATTAATGATATAATGCTATTTTATGTTGTTACAAAGAGGTCTATGAGATCTGCAAATCTGAAGCGGTTTGCACCAGACAATGAAGAGATGTAGAAATCCTTGACTGGCTTTTAATTGAATGTGAATTTTATGTGAATTTTTATGTGAATTTTCCCCATAAATTTTAATTCATGAAAAGCTTGAAAGTCTATGAATTCGTGCGATCTGGATTAACTAAAATTTCTGATTTCTATGAAAAATGATTTGAAATATCCATTCACCAATTTAATCATTAATCGATTCTCAAAGAGAATGACGACGACGGCTCATGGCTAAGAATGCTATGCGAAATTGGCCTACAATGCGGGGCAGAAGTGCATTTCAAACTCATTTTTATCATATATATAATAATATGTTTATTCAATACTAGACAGCAGAAGCTGATCATTTTACAAAAAAGTGAAAAGGAGAAGATATACACATGTATACACACTAAAAATCAATTACGAGAAGTTCTGTACTGCAGATGGCAAGAAGGAGTTTTTATACCTGTTGGTGTTACAAAAGATCATATTTGTTTTACGTCTCAATATTTCTGTTTTTTGTGGACGATATGGAATTCTTTCACTCAAAGCTTTTGGCAAATTTTTAAAATAATTCCGACAGATGTTCATACGTCGTGAACTAAGTGTTTCCAGTGAATATTTTTGCAGAAGACGGTCATAATCATAATCATGATAATCATATGGGATGTGTTCCATCATTCTTATCAGTCGTCTTTGAAAAGATTCAATAGCATTTCGAATCATAATTAGTTCTACGCCCTTGAATAATTGGTATAAGGCGAGCGTTTTGGCAGGTATGTTCCAAATTCCTAATTTTCAGCATAAAAATGTGTCTTTTGATACTTCTTTTCAGTCCAGTACATCCTAGAGATCTTATTCTTTGTAACTCATTTTGGTGTAAAGGTAATAGTCCGGCAGCCAGAACGAGTTTCTGCAGGGAACGAGGCCGAAAGTGAGACTTTCACAAAATGATGTACACCCTATGCTTAATACGAATCTGCGCGTCTGCCGAGTTCTAGTGAGTTCCTCTTCTTGTCAGACAGGATCGAAGAAAAACAGATGTAAATCCAATGGGACGCAGATTGCAGTTTTTGGCTGAAATGAAATTATCTATGTCTTCTTTGATTACACGAAAAGTACTAAGCCTACAGTCATAATTTTTGGCATGGAATGTCTTCAGGTCATTTTCTATTATGTGCATGCGCTATTGTCATGTATCTGATCGGCAATGTATGTGAGAATGTGGTTCAATGTGGATGAAGTGGCCAACATATTGGTATTTGCCGTAAGCAAGAGGCTTGCCAAATCTGAATGTGTTTAGCTTTATACACAGGGGTGCATGGACATGAAAGTAAATGACCTGAAGATATTCCATGCCAAAAATTATGACTGTAGGCTTAGTACTTTTCGTTAAATCAGAGAAAACATAGAACATTTCATTTTAGCCAAAAACTGCAATCTGCGTCCCATTGGATTTACATGTGCTTTTCTTTGATCTTGTCTGACAAGAAGAGGAACTCACTAGAACTCGGCAGACGTGTCGATTCGAAGTAGGCATAGGGTGTACAACATTCTGTGAAAGTCTCACTTTCGGCCTCGTTCCCTGCAGAAACTCGTTCTGGCTGCCGGACTATAATGCGTTGATCTAATTCCACCATAGATATGCTTACGAGCAGATGCACAGTTTGCAAGAGCCGCACAGCAATCCGACCGTTAACCATGAAAGCCAATGATCGAATATATGACCTCCAAAGTAATCGAGAGTGACTTACAATCATATACCGGTATATGAATCTGTGGTGATAAGATATTCTCTTTCATGCAGTCTACAGACTTTGTTAACTGTTCAAATTCATTCTTATTTAAGCAGGTGACATCTCTCAAGTGGATCTTCCAATGTGTGAAAAATGTTGGTTGAACGGCATTTCATGGGAAGCAATCTCAAAATAAAGATAAAGAAGTCCTGGGGCCTATAAGGTAGTAAGGTTAGGGCCCTTACATTAAAATAGGTCCCAAACTAGCCCCGCTGTCAGAGTTCAGACTGGTGCCATCATAGTCAACTTATATCCGTTATAGGCTTAGAGAGAACAATAGTAGAGACTTCTGATGTGTGTGACTTCTCTTTGCTGAGGAACTGCATACCCAGAATCAGACTTTCATGTGATGAAATGTCAAACTCAGATATATGTGAAGCTAGTCTCCTGAAAAACTCGATAACCAAAGATGTTTTTTTGTGTCTTTCAACAGCTGAGCTTTGCATTCCACGTTGTCATAATGATAATTTCACAATCCATCAGAAGTGTCAAATTAAACTTGAAATTAAGAACTAAGCAAACTTATGATGATGTAATTCTAATGCGTTGATTTACAAAGTTGACACCACTTAATGCATTGATTTCGTAACTCAACTATCGGAACCAAATCGGCCGCATAACAGAGACTGCATCGAAATTTGAGCTTTTGCTTTGACAATGACAGTTGCCAATAATCTCGATAATTGCATAATCAATTTATTCGTACTTCTTCATGTCTATCGATTAACTGATGAAGCCGCCGAGCTTGACAATGTTACTCTTGTAGGCTTTCTTTCTTCCTAATTTCTGTACCTGCTTGAACTTGATTCAGTTTATTGGGTGCGATCAAACATTTGCAACATTCGAAGAAGATTAAAGAATAGACAGACAGATTTCTTTCCTGAGTTTGAATGTCAAGGGACGGCGATGCTTCATTCATATACATAAAAGAAAGGATGTCTGGAGGATACGCTGGGTGAAAATTCATGAATAAATGGAAAGATCATCCTTGACCTTCGCTATACGTCGAACAATAATGAAAATGGAAAAATCAACTTCTACTGATGTCCAAATCACACAGCCATAGGAAAATCTCGAAAACCAATGAATAGACATAATAAGCTCATATGCTGACAATGACAAACAACGATTCAAGGAAAACAATAACAGTTATTCGAATACTTTTAAGAAAAGAGATTTACCATTAAGACCTCGGGTTTGATTTAATTTAGGAGTTTTATCATTTATTAACAACGCTTCAACTATACGATTTTCAAATTCACTACGTCCTGTGTATTTAACAGAAAAACAATTATTGATGTCATTACTACAGTTTGGACATATGTTTAGATGGCTACTTACGGCTGAGTTACCTCTTATATGTTCTTTTATTCTTTGATGCAATCTGCGTTTCGTTTGTTCCAAGTATTGGGTATCAGGATCAACCATATGAAACCTTATGTTCCATAGATTATTTTAAAGTACATTTTGCTTTCTGAAGTGGTCAGCTGTGGTCGGTTGGCCCTACGAAAGAAAACTAGACGTTTTCTTTGATGCAGAATTTTGATATGAAGACGACAAATTTTTAATGAAAATATACCAGTAATTGTGTTAGCTGTCAAACTGCAAAGAAAGAAGGTCTATCTCCATTAAAAGGTGTCGTATATGAAATCGAGTTTAACATCTGCAAGAAAATTTAAATTTACATTGGTGAGACAGGAAGGACTATACAACAAAGAATTTTAGAACATAGCAAACAAGAACAATCACATGTAAGAATTCACATGAAAGAACATCATAACAACATTAACGGTTTCAAGTGGAGACTATTAGCTAAAGAGTACAGCAGCGTAAAGAGAAAATCTATCGAGAGCATCTACATTCAAAGGGCCAATCCAAACAGCTTAATGAATGGATGCAAAGGTTGGCAGGTCCCTGAATTTTTGACTTGAGGCATGCTTTCTCTTTTATTTAGTACATTTTTATATCTATATTTCTAATATGTTGATCTATCTTTGTTATATCTATGTTCGTTTATATTTTTTGTTTCACTTCCCATTCTGTATTAAGCATACTAAACTAGGTCTATGTTATTTTTAGTGATATCTTATATTATTTCCAAGCATTTCTTATGTTATGATTCAAGTTTTAAATCTTTATGTAGACATAATTTGCATTGCCCATGATCAAGCCTCAATGCGAAAATTTGGGTTTCTTATGAATTTAGTTAGTTTTTATTTCTTGATTTTGCGCGGAAGAAGGGCCATTAAGCCAAATTTTAAACCAAAAATAGGAAAATTTACTGATAGTGTGAGCTATCATTCAGCTTTATCATGATGTAAAGATTTTAAGATTCACTGAATGTACAAACCGATGCAGAACCAATAAGTTTTACCAAAAAATAGCTACTAAAAGAACATCTGACGAGATTTTTCAATGCTGAAGATTCTGCGTGTCTGAAAGGCTGCGTATAGTACTTTAAATTGGCAGAGGTTGTGTCTGGTCAGTTGTGGTCAGTAGTCTTAAAGTGTGAATTTTCGGTCAATTCATTCACCGATATCTACAGATAAAACTGCGGGATGCAGAAAATCAAGATTATCACCATTGAATCAGGCTTGTGTTAAGCTTTCAGATTATATACTGTTTTTGAATTTCGACAACATTTAGTACAGTTTTACTAAATTAATACTTTTACTGATTTTGCGCCTAATGTCGTGTTAATGTTGTTTTCATCGGTCAAATGCACACAACTTAATAACTTTTATTGTATTAAAGCTGGCGTTTTCGAGTTTGGGTTGAAAAGAATGCTGTTGCTATCAGCTCCAAGAATATGTACGTTTTATCAAGATCTGCCCATCCGTTGACTGGCAAACTTCAAATTTGCCCCACACTCAATCAGTTGGTGAGTCATCATTTCCCTCGGTTGAGGTCAGCAGAAGAATTCGAATCTCTGATCTTCAGAAGGGGCCGCGTGTCTGCTCTGCACTTGTTCACAAGCAATATCAATTCTTCACGCTGTAGTTGCGTCCGATAAAGGGATCGATAATCAATGATGACACGAGGACAAACGAGTGCCGACATGAAATGATCGGTGCTGTGAAGCAGAAAACTTCCAATCACTAATTACTTCATTTAATTCATAGAAATAGATTGTTTATCTACAGTTGACTAGAATGGAAATTGACTCAAGGTCGCGGCACATCCGGGGGAACCAATGAAAATCTCAGAATTGCACATGTGACTTCTTGTAGCCCAATGGTTTAGCCGTTGACAAGTGTATCTAAGTGAAAATGCGTGCGATTTTTGTGCCACTATTGTGTATTGGATGAAGCTTTACTTCCATTCTAGAGGTTTATTGTTATCAATTTCTATGATTTAATTAGACCATAGAAATTGACAACAATAAAACCTCTAGAATGGAAATTAAGCTTCATGCAATGCGCAATAACGGCACATAAATCGCACGCATTTTCACTTAGATGCACCTGCCAACGTCTGTATCATTGGGTTAGAATCAGTCACATGAGTAAATCGAAGCTTTTCATTGGTTCTTCATGCCCCAACTTAGTTCCCCGGATGTGCCGCGACCTTGAGTCAATTTCCATTCTAGCGAAGTTCAGATAAACAATTTATTTCTATGAATTAGACAAACCACACTTTCCTAAGCCAAGTGTCTCGACTGGTCAAGTGAATAAATTTGGTAATCAATCCATTATGACCTCACGATCAAATTTTAAGAAAATAAGACTTAAAAGATAAAAGAGCTTTTCGCGTAGTGCAGCGATTTAGGAAACGGACTGTACCTGTAAGTCAAGAACTTTTTTGTCTGTACTTGCACCTGTAATGATGGTCTAAAGGAGATTGAAAGCGGTCGTAAATTCTTTTTTAAATGAATTTGTGCAGTCTAAGATCTAAGTATTTCACTCGCTTTAATTAAACAGCAATTTCTCTCACATCGGTGGCAACTAAAAATGTAAAGTGTGCAGCGGCCGCGAAAGGCAATTCATCCCTACTTGATCAGATTCAACCAGAAATCGAACCCGAACCCGCCGATCCCGACTTGCTCAACTTCAAGCAAAAATATTGAAACTGCTACAAGCTTTAACAAATTTAATTTTATAAAGATCTAGCAACTTTGCACTTTGCCATGCAGCCGAAACTAACACAAGTAAATGTTGTCTATTTTAGTTCCACTATACTTAAACAAATCGAAGTGTCAGATTTCTATGTTTTCATCAATATTTTGTCATTTACAGATAAATTTTCACGCAATTAAATGACTCTTTAAAATCGATGAGCTATCACCATAGCATTCCGAATTTTCGCTTTTGGTCAAGTTTGGCACCACTCTATGTTAATGGCACTAAGATCTCATTTAATCACCGTCCAGTTCGAGCATAAATAAATACTGCAGATTATCTGACAATCAGGATGGGTGACATCCTGTCTGACAAATGTTTCTTTTAATAGTTATTTTTTCCAATGAGAAAATGATATGTTTAGCAAATAACCTTGACAATATTGAAACATGATTGTCCACGCTTCTATCTGTTGTCACGTTTTAATATGGCAATTACAAATTGGTTAAGGTTCCGCTGATTCGTCAAGTCAGTCAATTGTAGAAATAGAGACAATTAGAGCGTGCAGAATATCATTTCATTATATAATTAGAACTGTGCACATTTCCAAAATTTAATTAATCTCTAAAGAAGGAAACATTACGCAATAGTTTGGTTGACTTCTTCTGAAAAGTTTGATGACTGAACATAAATGAGTTCACGTTCAATATGAGGTAAGCAGCGCACAGGAGACGCCAAAGTAAATTACCAAATGACAGCTGTACTATAAAAAGTAGCATTTTGTAATGAGATAGAAAGTTAAATGCGATGTTGCTTTGATTACAGAAATCTGACACTTATATTGAAGCGCAAAACAGACATGGGCATCGAAAATCATACCGCACACTGGAGATGCTTATCAGTTCCTTACCAATGAAGTTTGGAAACGACATTAAAGCATTTTGATAAAACAATTTACTTTCCATCGACTTACTGCAAAAATATACAACAATTTGGCAGGTTTCAGTGATTTGAATTCTCTTAAGATCTAGCAGCATATAGAAACTGATGACAATGAAACTTATGGAATAGAAGTAAAGCCTCATGCAATACACAATAGCGGCACATATTCTCACCTGTAGTCCAGGCATCTACATGCAATTCAGAATGTGTATTAGATGATAAGTGTGTGCAAACGTGTGCTTCAGTTTCTATGCATATTCACATGAGAGCATTTGCAAAAAATGCTTCACTTACTGATGGTAAAAATGAAAATTTGTGTCATAACTTATACAAATCTTTATCAATTTGCACCATACAGGTACCTAGGAAAGTAAGCTAAAAGACAAGGGTGCATAAGCGTGTTTTCAACCTACCGGCTTGAACAGCTGTGCGTTTTCACAAGACGGTAGAACTGCAGAAAGTAATCGTTTATTCATGGTAAAACTCGCAGATTTGTGCCTTAACTTGTAGAAATCTGCATGCGTTTGCATCTGCTGATAGTTGCAAGTATTGTTGAACAACGTGACTGAGAAATCTTGCCGCTTGGAAAGGACATAATTCAGAAAACATAACTGATATTGGAGAGAGAGCCATGCGGAAGGTAGCTGCAGTTAGTGAGACAAAGCTACAGCGCCTCATTTTGATTGGCTGTTGCAGATGTCGCAGATCTATATCTGCGATTTCATTGGAGTAAGCGTGTATTTGTATTTCGAAAAGACTCGTGACTTCAAGTGGAAAGTTCAAAGTGTTCCAATAACTAGATTTTCCTAGATTTCTGATATGTTGATAAGGGATTTTTTCTCTACAAGATGAGCCCATTCTTGAAGCTATTGCAATGTGTGGCGAGTTACAGTGTAATTCGCTGTAGATTGCCTGTACTATAGATGCACCTGTCAACGACTGTGTCACTGGGTTAGAATCAGTCACATGTGCAATTGTAAGCATTCCATTGGTTCCTCATGCCCTTGGATGTACCGCGACCTTGAGTCAATTTCCATTCTAGTCAACTTCAGATAAACAATCTATTTCTATGAGCAGCTTTGACATAGCAGCTGAAATTACCATAAACAAACAGCTGCTGTTCATTCTAATCCAACTAACTTTAAAAGAAGCGAAGAGTCAGATTTCAATGTCTGCACTCATAAAGTCACTGATATTGACTTGCTTGATATCTCTACGTGAAGTCAGAATGTCTCCCATCGGCCCTCTGTGTGGGAGGTGATCAAGTGCTGAGACCTTGACAAATCCAGCATTGTTTCGCACTTTCTGATAACACCGCGGACCAAATTTCATTGAATAACGACTGAGTGACAATCATCTATTCATTCGTGTAACAATTCAAACACACACCCAGACATTCTCTCAGAGAGTTCCAGATCTTCTCAGGCTTGCTTATCGCAGAACATCTCAGAAAATGCAGCTCTTAGAGACCGAGACGACACCATCCTCTTCATGCTGCAGCGCTGGCGGTGATGTGAAGTTGGCACCGTCATCTTGAAAATGGAATGTGCCAGTCAAACCAACGGTCAGAATCGATCTAGATGGAGTGTGCCATCATGTGCACCCATTATTTTGAAAGAATTCCCCCTAGTTTAGGAAAAATCGCTGCTCGAAATTTCGACATGGCGGTGATGTGAAGTTAGCACCGCCACTAAAACTTTTTTCCAAAATACACAATAAAAACATACAAAACACGCACAACAGATAGATGACCATGAAAAACATTGTGCCAGCAAGTTTCAGCACCTAAATCCCCGTACTTGCTGAGAAATTAGTCACCGAAGCCACAAAATGGCGGTGATGTGAAGTTAGCACCGCCACTGAAGTCTTTTTTTAAAATGCGCAAATAAAACGTACGAAGCAAGAACAGCAGATAGGAGGCCATCAAAAACATTGTGCCAGCAAGTTTCTTCTCCTAAGACGCCGTACTTGCGGAGACATTAGCCCCCGAAAGCTCAATGCGCTGGCGGTGATGTGAAGTTGGCACCGCCATCTTGAAAAATGGAATGTGCCAGTCAAACCAACGGTCAGAATCGATCTAGATGGAGTGTGCCAGCATGTGCCACCCATTATTTTGAAAGAATTCTCCCTAGTTTAGGAACAATCGCTGCTCGAAATTTCGACATGGCGGTGATGTGAAGTTAGCACCGCCACTAAAACTTTTTTTCCAAAATACACAATCAAAACATACAAAACACGCACAACAGATAGATGACCATGAAAAACATTGTGACAGCAAGTTTCAGCACCTAAATCCCCGTACTTGCTGAGAAATTAGTCCCCGAAGCCACAAAATGGCGGTGATGTGAAGTTAGCACCGCCACTGAAGTCTTTTTTTAAAATACGCAAATAAAACGTACGAAGCAAGAACAGCAGATAGGAGACCATCAAAAACATTGCCAGCAAGTTTCTTCTCCTAAGACGCCGTACTTGCGGAGACATTAGCCCCCGAAAGCTCAATGCGCTGGCGGTGATGTGAAGTTGGCAACGACATCTTGAAAAATGCATGTGCCAGTCAAACCAACGGTCAGAATCGATCTAGATGGAGTGTGCCAGCTGTGCCACTCGTTTATTTCACGAAAAATCCACCACAGTCGGTAGAAAACCAACCCGAAAGCTCAATGGCGGTGATGTGAAGTTGGCACCGCCATCTTGAAAAATGCATGTGCCAGTCAAACCAAAGGTCAGAATCGATCTAGATGCAGTGTGCCAGCATGTGCCACTCGTTTATTTCACGAAAAATCCACCACAGTCGGTGGAAAACCAACCCGAAAGCTCAATGGCGGTGATGTGAAGTTGGCACCGCCATCTTGAAAAATGGAATGCGCCAGTCAAACCAACGGTCAGAATCGATCTAGATGGAGTGTGCCAGCATGTGCCACTCGTTTATTTCACGAAAAACCGTCCACGGTCGGTGGAAAACCAACCCGAAAGCTCAATGGCGGTGATGTGAAGTTGGCACCGCCAACTTGAAAAATGCATGTGCCAGTCAAACCAACGGTCAGAATCGATCTAGATGCAGTGTGCCAGCATGTGCCACTCGATTATTTCACGAAAAAAAACCCACCACAGTCGGTGGAAAACCAACCCGAAGTGCTCAATGGCGGTGATGTGAAGTTGGCCACCGCCAGTGAATGTTTTTTCCAAAATTGGGACCACTCAATGGAGTATTGTAAAATTTTCCACTTCAACATTAAACCGTTTTACTTACTGGCTATACAGATATCAATGCAAATGCCGAATATCTCGACAGGTGAATACCGTCATGTGCCTGAAACAGTTAACAGAAAGCTGAAGCTATTACTTCGTTCAAAACTCTGTAAGACAGTGAAGGCATTTGACGAGTATATGCAATGGCATAACTAGGAAGACTTACTTTCCTATTAAAGGCCATTGATGAATAGCATTCGATTCGTTTATATTTCCCCGCATGAAGGAGAGTTCGCGACTTACAACGGCAAAACTATTGGTAATAGTTTAAATTTTTCATTTGACCAACGACGTCCCATGATTGGTCAGTTTTCGGTTACCATATGATCAATATATCGATAAACATTTTCATCTGTTTGCCGTGGAAAATATATTCACGGCATGCGATTAATTACAGCCTGTACAACTTAAAACAAGAATGATTAAATACTCGTAGATGTGTTTAACACACACCTGTGGAATTCTAAAAATTCCCGCAATTTTGTGCGGATCGAGAGAAGAGATAAAAATTTTCCAGACAATTAATTGGGTTATACAAACCAGCCCTTCGAATGTTTTTCAAAACCTCGATGGGTAACCATCGTCAAGAAGGCTGGGTCATCCTCAATTTAATGAGAATCTGTTTCCACTGTAGGTTAGAACCTACTCTATACTACGGTTTGAACGATGTATTTGATAATTCCTTTCCAAAAAAGATTGCGACACATTGGAAAGCATAGATTAAGTATATTAGGACATCCCATATATCCCCTACTCTATGGTTTGAAAGCACCACAAACTCAATTGAGCATCATGCTTCTCCGATGAAGCATCTGACAGCACTGAAATATGCCCTTCGATCTCCTAATGTTATTGCTTCAATTGTTCATCAAGATAATCAAATGTGATAAAGTTGTACGCACATCATGACACTAATAAAGTTGTAGATATTGCCAACATTTGTTTTCTATCAATGTTTCAATTGACTTCAAGAATTTCTGATTCATTTGGATGTGCAAGCATAATCAAAAATTGAAGGGATATTGAGACTCATCTACTTTCATATGATCTAGCTAGAAGTCACAATATCTAATTTACTCGTAGAGTATTTTTCATTATTTCATAAACACATCTACGAGTATTTAATCATTCTTGTTTTTAAAGTTGGTTTTACAGGCTGTAATTAATCGCATCGCCGTGATATATTTTCCACGGCAAACAGATGAAAATGTTTATCGATATATTGATCATATGGTAACCGAAAACTGACCAATCATGGGACGTCGTTGGTCAAATGAAAAATTTAAACTATTACCAATAGTTTTGCCGTTGTAAGTCGCGAACTCTCCTTCATGCGGGGAAATATAAACGAATCGAATGCTATTCATCAATGGCCTTTAATAGGAAAGTAAGTCTTCCTAGTTATGCCATTGCATATACTCGTCAAATGCCTTCACTGTCTTACAGAGTTTTGAACGAAGTAATAGCTTCAGCTTTCTGTTAACAGTTCAGGCACATGACGTATTCACCTGTCGAGATATTCGCATTTGCATTGATATCTGTATAGCCAGTAAGTAAACGGTTTAAATGTTGAAGTGGAAAATTTTACAATACCTCCATTGAGTGGTCCCAAATTTTTGGAAAAAACATTCACTGGCGGTGCCAACTTCACATCACCGCCATTGAGCATTCGGGTTGGTTTTCCACCGACTGTGGTGGGTTTTTCGTGAAATAAACGAGTGGCACATGCTGGCACACTCCATCTAGATCGATTCTGACCGTTGGTTTGACTGGCACATGCATTTTTCAAGTTGGCGGTGCCAACTTCACATCACCGCCATGTCGAAATTTCGAGCAGCGATTTTTCCTAAACTAGGGGGAATTCTTTCAAAATAATGGGTGGCACATGATGGCACACTCCATCTAGATCGATTCTGACCGTTGGTTTGACTGGCACATTCCATTTTCAAGATGGCGGTGCTGGGTGGCGGTGCTAACTTCACACACCGTCAGCGCATGTTGTATATGATGGACTGCAAGAGTCTATAATGGACGCGGGAAAGACCTTAATCCGATGCAATGAAGCTAATTAGGCGCGTAATTTGAAAATCATCAATTTTCCCTGGAAGCAAATTTATGAATAATTGATGGGGATATAATCGTGCACATTTCACAGATACATAATACTTGCATCTATACCTCAATAAACCACGTTATTTCGTTTAAAATTCAAAAAGTGCAAGTGAATGACGCTATACAGTTGGACACTTTTTGTATATAAACTGAATGGAGAATGTACATGAAAAAGAGCAAGGTGGGACGAGACCGTGTACTTTGATATAATCCAATCAAAACAGTAAAACATGCTGTTTAAATCTACACTGAAAAAGAATGCAAAAAGTTGACAAGATGAAGCGATGCAGTTCGAAGTGTATAATTGTGAATCTCACAATCTAACACACACACACCCCCCCCACCCCCTCAGTAGTTTATGACTACAAGCTTAATAATTGATTACAAATGTAGAAATACATGGTTTTATATGCATGTTGCTTAGCTCCTTTGTCATGGCTTCGAGTAGATTGTCCTTGTATTTAAAAGGAAAAAACTTCAGCAGTCGGTATGAAATAAAGTAAAATCCATGTAGATCTTCCAGTCGTATTTTTGCTTCGCAAATTCTTGTCCAGCCCCGACATGAGTTTTTGGGAATTTTCTTTTTAAATCGCATTATCAAACTTTTCACAGCACAATATCATTAGATCTTGTTCAACAATGCCTCGATTTGTTCAGTGTGAGTGCAGCATCTTGGTATAATACGAGTATAAGTCTACTAAATTAATGTCATGATCATCTAGGAAAACATTGACATCAAGCCAGAGTATTCAAATGCAAATGCTAGTGTGATACTACTTATTAAGGCTGCTGTAAAGTAATATGCAAAATATGAAATTTTCGATAATTTTTTCTTAATTTCTTAAATCCGTTTGAATTCTTTGAGTATCTGCAATTTGTCTTCAACATTTGTAAATTATTTTAGAAATATCCTTTATCACAAATGCTTTGAAGAGGTTAGTTGCTAATGGACAGAAAATTCTTTCCACTTTTCATGTGCATCTCTTCTAGTTGTATTCCTTGCACACATGAATCTTGTCAGTTCTACTTACAGTTGTACACACACTCCCAAGGATGAGTGAGCTTCTCAGTGTATTCAACCAGTTTGGCAACAAATAGCTGTCAGCAAAGTTGATTTATAGCTAAAATCCTCCAAAATACTAGATTTTAGAAAATTGGTGAATATTGGGGATGGAATCTTGATTTTGATGTTGAAAAGCTGTTTGTTGCACACAATATTAGGGAATAGGGTCAAATGGATACCATCATTAGAAAGTTTACTCAAGAAATATATTTATGTTGTGGAATTTCATGTAATTTCGGTTGCAAGTGAAGGATAGAGGCAGAATCGGAACCCCTCAGGATATGAATGCGCTTCCGAGCCATGTGCTACAAGGTTGCCACCTGGTTTTGCCTCAACATAGCTCGGCCCTATTTTGCCACACTATACCTAATACTACACATGGAAAATACTATTTCTTCACTTGAATTTGTTATCGTCCAATTTCTTAATCCGTCTATAATACTTCATGCAATCCCACATTTTCTTCATTTGAAATACAATACATCGACCACTACTTCAGCTACCGATTTAAGGATATAAATCATAATACTGCAGTCCGTCAGTCATCAGCAGTTACTCGTTCTAGTTGTGTTTGACCCCTAACCTGAACACGCAAACCCAGACGAGCGGGGGAGGTCCCACACATAGTGGCTGACAAAACTTACTGAATAGGTAATGAAAATTTCTTGAAAGATTGACACAAAGATATAATCAGACATCATTCAATTGTTGCGTTTCCATCCACATGTAAACTCATCTGTCATTAAATTCATCCTATCAATAAATACAGCATGCTTTTTGCGATCCGCACATGTAAACAAATCCTGTACATCAATCTTTGCCTTTTCGATTCCCACAAGGTAAACAGATCCTGTTCATCCTCGAATACCATAAAATGTAATCGCTGTGTGATAAATAGACTATGTAATCCGCCTTTACACAAACTTCGCCTCATACATCCAAGACTTAACAATGGGAGCGCTCTGTATTGGATGTCAATGCCATCGAAGTCTATGGGAGGTCATAGAGATAGGATGTCAATGCATCGCAGTCTGAAGAGGTCATAGAGTCTGGTCAGAGGCGCAGCGTGCTTACAGCTCATAGGTCTTTGCATTCACGATTTTAAAATGCATGCAGAAGCAATGATTTCGTCGCGTTTTACTGAAGAAAATGATATTGATGCTCACGGTGTAATAGAGTTCTCATTCGTTGCTAACGTGGCCTTGGACCACCACAATTGAGGCGATCTTATCAGATCGGTATTATTCCTATATTTAAGACCACACCACGTGATACAGGTGCAGATCCATCACTGCTCACAGCTGTGAATTGTAGAAATAATGTGTACTTTTTCATCATCACTGACATCGCTTCAGGTTACAGCAATGAAATGGATATCGGCAGACAGTAGCGAATGATTTTAACTTGAAAAACAAATCAACTGACAATCAACAGGCAGATACAGGGATGACAATTAGTGCAAGAACACAATGTTTCCAACTGTTATGAGAAACAAGATGAATTAAATGAATACAGACAGGCAATGGGAAACAGCAGCGTTGCAAAGAGGAAAGGCAATCATGGTAGAAGCTACTCTGACTGACAAAGTGATCAACTGTTTTTCATAATTCCTCCTACACTTGAAGGCTCAATCGGACATGAAACGAACCATATGCGACTCATTTCACGTTTTGTAATAATTTTTGACAACTTAGCATTCTCCTTTCAAAATCTTTCATCCTTCTATTTTTGAATCATAGCATAAGAGTAAGGCTCATTAAGCGTTGAATAATTGAAATTTTTAATTTCGTATAAATGCTGCAACCATATTCCTATAGACTACTACTGGAATGCTGCTGATGAAGAAACAATTCTTGCGGACATTCATAAGATGGTTATTTAAATTTCGGCATTATTTTCAACATTTTGACATCTTTTCTTCTTTCGATAAACCGTCTTTTATTTCATAAGGAACTGCCGAAGTTCGTTACATCTCAGATATGTGTTATGCAAAATGGGATGAAATATATTCTGTTTGAGAGAGTTATTTACCCAACTTATAGTATAAGCTTAACTTACCGTGGTTCACCGTTTCGGAGAGGTCCTCCCAAGTGACTCATAGTTGACTTAAAGTCTTTTAAGACAATCTACATGTTTGTTACCAATATTAAACCCACAACCGGACGGAAGACCTCTCAAAAACTCTACTAAATAACGGTGTGATGCAGTCTCAGAAACTGATAAATACCACAATGTTGTCAAAATTGTGATAAGAAAGAAAATAATGTTGACAAACCTGATGATAATGATAAAGCACTGATTTTGACTAAAGGGAAGCAGGCAAACGTCCTGCACGTGTCAAGTATCAGAATTTTTGACATGATAATATACTTTCCTCAAATGGGATTAGTGTTTTCGTTCAATTGATGTATCGTGGTCTTGAGGAGGTTGTGTCGCTTTTCCTGGATATCGTGAATTAGACAAAATCGCGAGTACTTTACAGCTTGAAAATGATTGTCATCCGAGATCTGTTCATTCTTAATCTCTTTGAAGTTTCGCAATTTGAATCTGAATTGCGTTTGATCTTGTGTATCAAGTTGCATTCTCGATGAAAAATTGTTTAACAATTTGTTTCAAAAGCCTAGAAGTATCAATTCTTTCAAAACTCACTCTCTTTTGAAAACAGCGCAGACAGAAAATTTTTCTCCGGCAATCTGAGATATCTTGAAAACATCATTTACTGCAATTTTGATGAATTGCGAAATCAAATCGAACCAAACTAGATGACCTACTAGTCATCTAGCATGAAAGCTATTGACTTCCACTGTTTCACTTTTTACCGTCGATATACTTTAACATTTGTCAGGTTTTTCGTCATAATTTATGTGGACATGTGCATATGTGGTGTGGATTATGCGAGATATGTGGATATTTTGACTGTGACAAGCAAACATCAAGTATCTTTCATCTCAGCAGAGTGTAGACTACAAGTAAATTACACAGATATCTTGCATTGGACAGGAAGGTTATTTGAAACTTTTGATACTTTTAAATTAGGCTAATGCAAAATAGCAAAATACTTGAAGATAGATAAATTGAGAGCACGTGTTTCATGCTACCTATAGATTTCAGAGTCGTGCATAATCTTTATCACAAAATGATTAATTAATTTAAGATGCATATTTCTTATTCTGTTATTTTTTAAAAAATGTATTTTTGTATGGCACTGCTTTCAAAAGTCAACATTGTGATTGTCATGCAGAATAATATATTTAGGAAATTTAATCAAGGAATTCGAGGAATCCCACAACTATTCTGTTGACAACAACTGGTTTAAAAGTTGAATGTACACGGGTAAATAGTCAACTTGCGTTTAAATTTCCTATTTCCAAAAGTAAAGGTCGGATCCACATCAATCTCTGAATATTTTCCTGAAAATTGATGCATACAAGTATAAGACTTTTCTTTTCTAAAAATGTATTTTTTTCGCCTGTGCTACTGCTGTGTTGTCTGGAATACCGGACATGGATGTAATCTGCAAATCTCACATGCACGTAGCAAATGATGTCAATGGATGCTTTAGACACCGGAGCGGCGTACATTAATCAATAAATAAATATTTATGAACATAGAAAATTGATTCACTTGAGTGACTTAATGATCCAAGCTACATGTGCATTGCCATTCTTCAGTGGTGGCTATTCACGGTTCATCCAATGTCTTGCATCGGTTAGTAGAACCTATTATGCGTGATTTTGTAGTATAATTGCACGTAATTAATTCAACAAGTTCATGATATTTGC
The DNA here is from genome assembly GCA_907163375.1 of Prostheceraeus crozeri. Lineage (NCBI taxonomy): Eukaryota > Metazoa > Platyhelminthes > Polycladida > Euryleptidae > Prostheceraeus > Prostheceraeus crozeri. Next base: position 473,043 of record CAJQUW010005232.1, read on the forward strand.
TCAATTGTGGATAGTTAGTGAACTCCGATGATTGTCAGCAACCCGGAAAGCGCGCTTAGACAGTTCTTTATTTTTCATGTTACTTGCTTATTGTACCTACTAGAATACTTTCATTATATCACAATACTACAATACAGATAAATAATGAAATAATGTGAGAAACAAAGATGCGTTTGCAGGAAGACACGGACTTAAGTGTTGTTTATCAAAAAACTAGTGCATTTATACGCATTGACAAGGACTTTTGGCTTTTTAAGTGAGGCAAACTATGGGAGATAGAAAGAGAAACATGCCCCTCTGTGAAGGAAGACATATCCCTGTGTTTCGCGCACTCAAGGCCGATCAAAATTATATTTCTACATGAGACAATATGTATGAGAGTGAGTGAGACAAGTATATTTTACTGTTCGATGTACAATTTCAGCTTCTTCATGTAGTCTTCGAATAAAGGTAAAGAAGTGTCTAAGAGACGGCCGCTTCAGTCTTAAATAGGTTAGTGACCGATGGATAAGAATGTTTTGTTTTCTAAAACGATTTCAGATTCCTGTTATTCATGCTCGCATTGATTGGAAAGTTCCACATGGACTTTGTTATCTTATAGATATTCAAATATTTTCAGCTGAATTACATCGGTTTAATTGAATTGAATTAATTGATTGAATTATAGATTGGCTTGACTATCTAGTTCAATCCTATATACTTCACACATGCAATTAATCAACCGTTCCTCTGATAAATAGTAGGATTAATAATAAGGTTAATACTCTGCTGTTGGGTGTGATGTGAAATAAAATCACTAAATCAAAATGCAAACACTTGTAAAAGAAACGAACAACAACTTTTGCGCATGCTTTGCCTCCTCTCCTTCATAATGTGATATGACCCTTCATTACATTGTCCCATGATTCATCACGTTCATTGACATTATTACATACAAAAAAAATTCAGCAGACTATTTTCAGACTCTCATCCCATCAACTTCTCTATGAAATGCAACGGCGATCATGGTGCCTGTGTGACTTAAGCTTTCATTGCATCCATTTCATTCATCCTTGTCATTTTTAACTTTCTAGTACATTCATTTATAATATTGCAATACTTGCATCTACTTTGTTTGTTGCCACACTGTTGGGCAATGAACTTTTTGAGTTTTGAGTTTTGAGAGAGAGAGAGAGAGAGAGCGAGACAGAGAGAAGAAGAGAGAGAGAAAGAATAGACAGCGCAAGGGAGAGACTTTCTTTGCCTAATTGCAACGTGAATTATTATCTTCTCTGGAATATGCCGCTTTTAAATTCACTTTTATGGAAAAGCTTGATCACTTTTCCATCTCTTTGTAATTTTTATGATCCTCTCCTTTAATCATCAAGCTTTGTTTCAACTATATAATCCACAGTTATCCAACTTGAATACTATTCTTAGCTTCTTACAATCTTGCTATTCATCAAAGGCTGAGCGTATCTGCGTAGGCAGGTAAAGGTGTGTTCAAGATGCTTTTTTCGTTCATCATAACGGTTGATATCATTCTGTCATTTCTCTTAGCTTCATTTTTGTTCTTCATCCATCTCTCTGTAAAAATGGATTTGTTTTCGTTTATGCCTTATGAAGAAGAGGTGTTTTATGACTTCCGTAATGATTCCCAAAGTACACGAATATAAATCGGAGGATCATTGTGTATCTATAAAGCTATCTATAATCTGCAACCTTCCATCTTCGTTACATTCCCATTTGAAGTTATTCACAGCTATGGAATACAACTTGGAAAGTTACTTATTAGAGGAAAGCTTCTACATTCGTATATTTGAGTTGCATTCTTTACACAAATTTGTCTATCTCCTCTTTCAATTCATGAGCAATTTCTCAGCACATTTAACCAGCTTGTCATCGAAAATAGCAACAATTAAAGGCATTTGCAACTTAATTTCACTAAAATGTCAAAATCTGCTGGCGCGCAGAAGAACGATAGGAAGAAGCTACGAATACGACAATTAGAAGCGTGCAGATCCCATGGAGCGTGTGTACATGAAGCACATTCTCTAACCACAAGGCTATTGAACCTTCTGCTGCATAGAGTACAAAATATCCAGCACTGCCTCTTAGACTGTAATTTGTAGTCAATAATAGCTGAAGAAAATCGTGCTTGCAACCCATAAGTCACAGTCTCGCTATTGGATAGGTACATGACAGTCTTCAATGTAAGCTATTTATGACCGAAAGGCTATCGGAACCGCAGTCAGGACGTGTACAAGGGGTATGTGGAAGTTTCAGGTGCGACCTTGTTGCCTGCACAACTTAGTGGTGGTTCCAAGTCCGTTGTCGCATCTACGTCTTCTTGTTTTGGATCTATTGTTTTGGACCTTGGTTGTGTTGAATACGTGTCACGCCATAGTTCCGATCTTGTGTCCGGGTTGTGTCGGGACTTCTGTCGGTTGTGTTCCTAGACTGTGTCGAATACGTGTCACGCCATAGTTCCGATCTTGTGTCGGTTGTGTTCCTGGGATGTGTCGAATACGTGTCAGGCCATAGTACCGATCTTGTGTCGGACTTGTGTCGGTTGTGTTCCTAGACTGTGTCGAATACGTGTCACGCCATAGCTCCGATCTTGTGTCGGACTTGTGTCGGGACTTCTGTCGGTTGTGTTCCTAGACTGTGTCGAATACGTGTCACGCCATAGCTCCGATCTTGTGTCGGACTTGTGTCGGGACTTCTGTCGGTTGTGTTCCTAGACTGTGTCGAATACGTGTCACGCCATAGCTCCGATCTTGTGTTGGACTTGTGTCGGTTGTGTTCCTAGACTGTATCGAATACGTGTCAGGCCATAGTTCCGATCTTGTGTCGGACTTGTGTCGGGAATTCTGTCGGTTGTGTTCCTAGACTGTGTCGAATACGTGTCAGGCCATAGTTCCGATCTTGTGTCGGTTGTGTTCCTAGACTGTGTCGAATACGTGTCAGGCCATAGTTCCGATCTTGTGTTGGACTTGTGTCGGTTGTGTTCCTAGACTGTGTCGAATACGTGTCACGCCATAGCTCGATCTTGTGTCGGACTTGTGTCGGGACTTCTGTCGGTTGTGTTCTAGACTGTGTTGAATACGTGTCAGGCCATAGTTCCGATCTGTGTTGGACTTGTGTCGGTTGTGTTCCTAGACTGTATCGAATACGTGTCAGGCCATAGTTCCGATCTTGTGTCGGACTTGTGTCGGGAATTCTGTCGGTTGTGTTCCTAGACTGTGTCGAATACGTGTCAGGCCATAGTTCCGATCTTGTGTCGGACTTGTGTCGGTTGTGTTCCTATACTGTGTCGAATACGTGTCACGCCATAGTTCCGATCTTGTGTCGGACTTGTGTCGGGACTTCTGTCGGTTGTGTTCCTAGACTGTGTCGAATACGTGTCAGGCCATAGCTCCGATCTTGTGTTGGACTTGTGTCGGTTGTGTTCCTAGACTGTGTCGAATACGTGTCACGCCATATATAGCTCCGATCTTGTGTCGGACTTGTGTCGGGACTTCTGTCGGTTGTGTTCCTAGACTGTGTCGAATACGTGTCAGGCCATAGTTCCGATCTTGTGTCGGACTTCTGTCGGTTGTGTTCCTAGACTGTGTCGAATACGTGTCAGGCCATAGTTCCGATCTTGTGTCGGACTTGTGTCGGTTGTGTTCCTAGGCTGTGTCGAATACGTGTCAGGGCATAGTCCTATCCTTTTGTTGGGTCTGCTTAACGTTTGTCTTATGCTTCTGTCAAGTTTGTGTCAAGTTTGTCAAGTTTGTCAAGTTCGAGTCGAGCATGCGTGTAGTTTATTCAGCGCTTGTCCCCTGCTTCTCTCAGGCTCTTGTCAGAAACATTTCCGGATCGATTTACGCCATCGATCTTCCATACTCGTATTCTTTTTGTTCTCTCTGTTTCCAGCCAGTCAACCAACCGTCTTATTCTCATCAGACGATGTTGAAGATTCATTATGAATTAATAGGTTCAATGATATTTTTGTTTTTACATGAAGGCGTGTGACCGGTCTCTCTGATGTTGATGAACTCATTCTGACTTATATGTTGCAATCATTAAATTTCATCTTTGAACAGGACAGATTCCAGGCCCCTTTGACTGAGGATTGTTTCAAAAGAAGTAAGCGTGTCTAAGAGTCCCACCCTATGTATTTTGAGCTTTGCTAGTTACCACAATAACGATCTTCATCTTTGCATCTGGCCGGACCCGCATTTACAAAATCAACAATTCGTAGATAGGCGGTGTACTGCAGCCTTTCATTCAGAAAATCTTCGCAGTTGACGTTGGCTGTCAGTGTATTTCCTTACATGCGAGCTATGTGTAGAATGTCAAGGTATACACAATTGGAAAATTACAACAAACTTTCATCTCATTCGACGATGACAAATATTTCATAAACTGTGTTATGGAAATATTGTAATTGTTGCAATTAATCACTTGCCCAATTACTTTTACCATATATTGAGAACAGTTAGTGTTAGCCAGCCCTGCACATACATGGACAAGTATGGACCAGAATGATCGACCGTATCGGTCATAAAACGATGACCAGTAGGGACGACTATTGACCGTGTCGGCCGCAAAATGATTTATTTCATGTTGCATCAATATGATTTGAAAATGAATTGTCGAGTATGATATTCCAATATCTTAGACTTCTCAAGCTTGGACTTGCAATCGTCGCAATGAAATAGCTTCAATTCTTTTTTTCTCAACCAATTTTGCAGCTAAAACATGAAGATAAAATTGATTTTTCGCGGTACCTGAAGTTACCAACTCTTCTCTGCAATTTCTCGAAAACGTCACTTAAACTTTTAAACCCACGTCATGGTTCACATTAATGCTCCCTCGCCATCAAATGTTTATTGCTGTTTACAGTTTAGCGTAGCCAGGATTTCGTTTCGGGGGGGGGCGGCGATGTTTTTCATTTTTAGGGCTTTAATACGCAAAATAAATGGTTTTAGGGCACAATAAGGCATAATTTTTCAAAAAAATGTGCCGTTGAAAACATTCGGAGGACACAACAAACATTCACAAACTAATTGGTAGGGCCTACTGCACCGGCTTTCAGATAAGCGCTTCATGCTGTCATTTTCAATCAAAAAGTTAGGCTAAATTTAGGCAGCGATTCTTCTGTGCTGCTGCGAATGCCTACTAAACCTCTCTGCTCCTAACACGTATAGAACATGTACAAATGCAATGACCAGATGTTGTTGTGTCTGATCCCTCCTGCCCGGTGGCGATGTAGTCCAGTCAGGAACTACAGAATGGCCAATTCTTCTATGATGGGGGCCGAGCCGCCCGCTCCAGCCCCCTGGCTGTTTAATCCTTTGGTCAAACTTCACTCTTGTATGCTATAACTTACCACTGCCCGTAGGATATTTTCAAGCAAAAGGATATCCCTTCCTAGCTTTCTTCTTCGTCTTATGGATAAATGCATTGGGTAAAACACTAAAAAAAAGGAAAGTTAAATACAATTTTTTCCTTTGATTGGTGTTCTCAATATTATCTTTTTCTTATTTGCTTTTATACTTTTCATTTATCGGTATTGTTCTTGCTAGGATGATGTAGAAGAATTTTGAAGTGAAACTCACCAGCATGCTATTAGATTCAATACATCCGGAAGGGAAGATGGAATGTTTCATCGGATATTTTCTTGGATATTAGAACATAGAGAACTCGTTATATCTTCACTAAATGAACTTGTTCTGTGATAACTCATCTTCAGGTAATCATCTCATTTCTTGAATGAAATTGGCGGGTTTGCTGGAGCATTCTTGGTTGGATCTGAATTTCTAAGTATTGTGTCCTGTCCATCATGTCTGTTTGAAAACCAAAGAAAAGTAACGAAAATGAGCGTTGCAAACGTACTTTCGTAACTTTCTCGTGTACTAAAGTGAGTGATGTCGATTCTTTTCAGATGCTGGATTGATCCCTTGGTGCATTTACAATTGTCGACGGGAAAAGCACATGAACTTAGAATTGGTTTTATTTTGTTTGGTGCACTAAATTATCGCAATAATAGAGCTTCAGCTTCCTCTCCCTCGTATTTTTGTCAAAACTGCTTTCTAGCAAGAAAATCTACTATCAGAGATCCGTTTTGTCGATAGGAATAAAGTGTGAAGAAATTAGAAATAAGTCAGAATTGGATAACTCCGGAATTGGTGCAACATTACTTGAGGCAGGGGTCTCACGATTTTTTAGACCTGCGTTTAGGAAGGCCGCTACTATTACTTCAGTTTAAATGCGCCGTTTGTCTAGTCACCATCTTCAGGGAGTCGGAATAGTCCCGGAGTCCTATCAAATCTATTACGACTCCTGGCTATAACTAGACCCGAAATAGTGCAATACTAACCACATTAATTATCCTCGTGCCATAGCTGTCCACCATAGAAATTGACAACAATAAAACCTCTAGAATGGAAATTAAGCTTCATGCAATGCACAATAACGGCACATAAATCGTACGCATTTTCACTTAGATGCACCTGCCAACGTCTGTATCATTGGGTTAGAATCAGTCACATGAGTAAATCGAAGCTTTTAATTGGTTCCTGATGACCCAACTTAGTCCCCCCGGATGTGCCGCGACCTTGAGTCAATTTCCATTCTAGCGAAGTTCAGATAAACAATCTATTTCTATGGCTGTCACTGTCGATCTCTGATCTTCAGAAGGGGCCGCGTGTCTGCTGTGCACTTGTTCACAAACAATATCAATTCTTCACGCTGTAGTTGCATCCGATAAAGGGATCGATAATCAATGATGACACGAGGACAAACGAGTGCCGACATGAAATGATCGGTGCTGTGAAGCAGAAAACTTCCAATCACAATTACTTCATTTAATTCATAGAAAAAGATTGTTTATCTACTAGTTGACTAGAATGGAAATTGACTCAAGGTCGCGGCACATCCGGGGGAACTAAGTTGGGGCATGAAGAACCAATGAAAATCTCAGAATTGCACATGTGACTTCTTGTAGCCCAATGGTTTAGCCGTTGACAAGTGTATCTAAGTGAAAATGCGTGCGATTTTTGTGCCACTATTGTGTATTGGAATGAAGCTTTACTTCCATTCTAGAGGTTTATTGTTATCAATTTTCTAATGATTTAATTAAGGACCATAGAAATTGACAACATATAAAACCTTCTATAAAGGAAATTAAGCTTCATGCAATGCACAAGTAACGTCCACATAAATCGCACGCATTTTCACTTAGATGCACCTTGCCAACGTCTGTTATCATTGGGGTTAGAATCAGTCCAACATGAGTAAATCGAAAGCCTTTTAATTGGTTCCTGATGAACCCAAACTTAGTCCCCCCGGATGTGCCGCAATCCCCTCTTGATCAATTTTCCATTCTAGCGCGAACTTCACGATAAACAATCTATTTCTATGGGCTGTCACTGTCTTGATGTCGACTTTCTCCGTCGAAAATAAAACAAAAGTTTACAGAGACAGCATTGGAATGCAAAGCTTGTAATAATTGAGGAAAATGACTCGCGTCATAGTGACAAAAAGATTTAGGTGATGGTCGCCAATCTGGGAGGTTTTTTTGTTAGTTCAAAGCTTTCATAATGAAAAGGCAAGTACAGTCACTCTTTCTTTTTTGACAAAAGTCGAAGTTTTTTGTAAAAAAATTATGTGCAACTGCCGAACGATTCGGGATCTTCTTCTCACTCCTCAGCGGTGGTAAAGTCAATCAACGGCAAAGTCTTTCACAAGGTAACCCAAAGTAACACTTACTCGTAAATCATTCAGATGCAGAGAGCAGAGATTAGATTCAGAACTCTACAAGTTCCGTGTTTGCGATTTATATTCTGCGGTGAACTGTTTATTTAATGTAATCAATTTTCTGTTATGTGTGTTTCTAATGGGAATCTCTCTACACGTTTCAAAGTTGAGAGAGAGAAAAAGTTCAATTGATATCCAGACACTTCTGATACATGGTTAAATCAAATGTTCGGTCAAACGCACTACTTTATAGCTTTATATTCTGATAGCACGACCAATGTTGTCTTGATTAGTGGATTAGAAATGGGCGGTTGCTTTTGACCGATACAAAAGCTGTAGTAAAATGCTGCAAGTAAAAATTTGGTAAACTAGAAAGCCATCATGTGCAGAGAATATTGACTCTGCAATGTTCTTACATAAACAATACAATTAAGATCGGCATTCAAAAAAAACTTACTTGCCTACCGAGGAGTACAGAGTTCCTATCAACCCCCGCAGGTCGGATTATAGTGCTTATTTAAAAAACATCCCCGTCTGAGCTTAAAGTGCGGCTATTCACCCTATCAGCGATATTTAACCTAATCTTAAGGCAACGTTATTCAACCTCATCTTCATAAAGCGCCGTCATTCATTCAACCTCATCTTACATAAGCCTATTTAATCTCATCTTAAAGCGGTGTTATTTAAGCTCATCTTAAATGCGGGTGACATTTAAAACTTCATCCTAAAGCGGGGCTATCTAACCTGATCTTAAAGCGGTGACATTTAACCTCATATTAGAACGGTGTTATTTAACCTCATATTAAAACGGTGTTATTTAACCTCATAGTAAAGCGGTGTTATTTAACCTCATATTAAAGTTAATTTATTCATCTATAGCCTTATCTCAGCCTGTCCACAGTAAGTAGGGCTATTCGACGCCCCTGTTCTTGTTTTTGCTGTCTTCCTGGTAAAACTAAGCCGCCTGACCTGCTCAATTTCAACACTTTTACTTGAGCGCACTCTCAAACACTTTGATCAGCAATCGTTTGGATTTAGCTCAATGAAAAGTTTTTAAAAGTATAATTGTCTTTTGAAAGGTCTGAATTTTGCAACTTTCCGCACATATTTTGCGTGAAAAGTTTTAATGAAAAGCAACATTTTCCAATATGAGCTTCATTATTGTAAAAAAATGAATCTATGAATCCTAATCGTGATAATCTATTGTGCCATGCACATCTCATATTGACAAACGGAAATTTCAAAAAGTTATGCAGGTTGCTATACTTATAAAAATTGTTTAGCAGCAAAAGTGCATTTAAGTAGTTCATTTTTGGTGTAAATTTCTTTCATCATCCAAACTCGAACGGATATCTACAAGTCGTTATTTTTTCTTTATAAACACATTTGAAGTTCCTGTAGAACTCCTGAATGACTTTCCCAAAATATATACTGCATTGGAATGTGTAAAGTAAAAACGCGAAATTCCACAATAGCAAAGGACGCCCCCCACACTTTATTTGCAGACCGTGGATTATTTATATACCTTATAACAATGGCATAAAAAACAACTCACGAAACATGCACAATAATGAATGTGATTATCATGAAAACGTCCCCAGAACACTTGACTGAATAATAGGATGTCAGGCATGCGGTCGAGAGTCGGATTGCTATGTCCTAAGACAGTGAACAATAGAGAATTAGAAATACAACACGCTCACACGCTCCCTAGTTTCTTAAGAAACTAATATACAAAAGTATATATTATATACGAAACAATATAAGGTCTGCTATCTGTAAATCAACGACATGGTCACCTTGAAAAATAGGTCTTTTAGTTCACCGCGACTACTCCTTTCGGGGGGGTACCGCCTCAGAATCAATTTCGACATCGCTATCATTCGTCAAAGAGCAGTATTTCGTTTCTAAGTCGACTTCGGTAGATTTCCCAGGCAATAAGGTACCAGTCTTAAATGCGATACATGACGAGAGACATTTATATCATCTAACTCAACTGAAACACTCGAAATGATTTTTGTCACGACGTGTGGACCGCTCCAAACGTCAATCACATCGGGAGGAAGGAGGCTTAAGAAAAAACTTTAATCGCCAAACAAAGAAAAGGATATACGGTCTTTATCAAAAAGGTTTTCAATTTTTTAATTCGTTTACCTCGTAATTCAATTTGGGTCGTTCTAATCTCAATGCGATCAGCGTGTAACATCCGGCTTTCTAGACTTCGCACAGATAACTAATTCGTATAAGGTGGTTGAATCGTTTTTTACCTTTTGTATTGTTAACCCAGAAAACGGCCTCTGACGATGGGATTTTCCTGTTCGCCTTTAAACGGTTCTCTTAACGGTACGATGAACCCGCTCAACCACCGAGTTTCCCTGGGGCCTATAAGCGGAAGACAAGACCTGTTGAACTTTCCTCCATCTTATCTAACAGCTCATTAAACTCGCGGCTACGGAAAACTGTCCCGTTATCACACATTATGTACGGGCAGGGGACCAAATTTTCTGCGAAGAACATATCAATGTTAGAAAGCTATCTCAGTGGAGGATTCATATTTCTTAAGCTACGCCAGATTGTAAATCTGGAAGCAAGTAATCGATAACGGATTTAAATAAGGTCTACCGTCCTACATGAGTTACATCAGTGCCTAAAAACTTCCCAAACATTATATCGCGGATATCGATCCTTTGTCCCAACTAAAGCGATATCGAAGGGTCTATGCGGGTACAAGTTGCCACAATCGCCAATGACGGCCTTAATATCAGATTTTGAAACGGATTTATTTTTATACCGCTCTTTAAATAATTCATATGTTCGCTGCGTTGTTTTCATGCAAAATGGTTGATTTCATCAATTTCATTGAACAAACCTTGATGTCAGCCCCCCCCCCAAACGTAATCAACGCTATCCAAGTTTCTACCCTGACCCATGAATTAGGCACTTCTAGTCAATGAATCTGATTTTTGTTTAAACTTAGGACTCAATCCAAACGACCTGTACTGCCAACTGTTCCTCACGGAATAATGTCTGAAATAATATTAAGTCTAAACGCTTAAATCAAAACTTCTGCGAGATGCACGAGTCTTAACAATTTCTTGTCTTATGAATAACATATTGCAAAAACCATCATATAAACTGAGATGGAGTCAGTTTTTGATCGTAAATGTCCCTCTTACCCCATTTTTAAGGCAAGATTCAGGCCTTTGATAAGCTGCGTCTAATTCAGACCGGTTTATATGCGTAGCATCATCCTTCGGGTGCGCAGCCATAGACCGCATCCTCGACCACCCTTACCTTCAACCTCTAAATAAACCCCGTAGGCTAGAGAACTGGAGTTCAGTCCAGACCGTGATTGGAGCTTTAGGATCAACCTCCCACATGGCCTCCGACAGGGTCAGACACTTTCAGTCGAACATCTATTTCTCGAATCAAACTCATTATTTTTCTTCCGAAACTGGGTCCATCCCACCTAGTATGATCTTCGGCAGTGCAAACGCTGTACAAACTCGCAGGCGACTCGAAGCCATCCCCGCCACGGGGTAAATGTCCCGTAAAAACATTCTCCTATGTACTTTATGTGCTTCACGCCGCGTAAGAATTGGTTAGCTATTAAGGGCAGAGAACCGTCTCTGCGCCATCTCAAACCCTGAGTCCACACATAGTCCCAGTAATCGTAAAGCGTCTCCTTTACCAA
>CAJQUW010005233.1:0-53868 GCA_907163375.1 Prostheceraeus crozeri
GCTAGGCTATAGAATCGAAATAATTTCTGCGAAAATGCAATTTTATGACTAACAGTTCAGAGAGGAAGCTTTCGTTACCATACTTGAACTAATTTAAGTCAATAAAAACAATATAATGTCGAATTAGTGAGGGAGGCTTTTCAAGCCACCCTTGGCCGTCCTAGGAATATAACCGACCTTGGCCGTCCGAGGGTTAATGCGAGCTTCCGAGCGCTTCGCTCGTCTTCAGGCAGGCAGAGGTAAAAGTGAAATCAGAGGACAGCGCCATTCAATCACATTGCCAAGAGTAAAATTCACTTCGACTACATGATATAATAGTTGACACATAGACATTACTCAAGTGCTCTATACAAAAATTCTGTGTTATACATACTACTATCAAACTGAATAGTCATCAAAGCATTAGAACTAAGTGAGAAATAAGAAAACGTTACGGAAGCAAAAAAGTTTAATACTGATGAAGTAGTCACTGTAGGATAGACTTCCATCTTTGATCCACCAAATATCCCTTATCACGATTGAATGTCTCATTGGTCATAATGTGCAGGCCTTCTTTGATGATTCTCCTCTTCCAGTTTTGCTCGACATCAATAACTCGGAAGCTTTGAAAGCTTGGCCTGTGATTCGCTGTATGACAATGCTCACTGATTGCCGACCTGAGCCGAATATCCCTGACGTCCACTTCATGCTCCTTCTTTCTATCCTTGGCTCTTCTTCCTGTCTGTCCGATGTACACCTTCTCACAGTCCGCACACTCCTGCTTATACAACACACCACCTCGATCCAAGCCATCAATCTTGTCCAGCTTCTTCCTGCTGATCATGTCTCCCAAGCTCCTTCCTTTCAAGTATCGCACTCTGAGATCCAGTCTCCTACCCAGCGCTTCAATTTTCTCCTGAATTCCTGGAACATATGGTATTCTCAAGATCGGTCGCTTGTCCACTATCTCTTCACGTTGGCTTCTGTCTGAATACAGCTGCCTCTTGACCTGTCTTCTAGGATATCCATTCTTGACAAAGGTATCACACAGCTTCTCATTTTCTGCTTACAAATCCTCTTCTCGACTACACACCCTTTCCTCTCGCTTCCTGAGGCACGACACCACTCCCCACTTTATTTGCTTGCAATGTGAGGATTCGAAGTCCAGGTATCGGTCAGTAGTAGTTGGCTTCCGATATACTTGCGTTCTTAACTGCCTTCCTTCTCGCTGCACTTCTATGTCAAGGAAAGGAATCCTCCCGTTGAGCTCCTTCTCACAAGTGAAAACAATACTTGGATTGCCTTGGTTCAATCCATTCAAAACGTCCTCTTCATGAACATAGAAGTATGCTATTCAGTCCTTGACTGATCCAGGATCAAATTTTGAGGGCCATCTATGAAGCTCTGAGCTATTTCGGCGTATCAAAAAGCAGGACATCAGCTTATCATCCTCAATGTGATGGACTTACAGAGAAGATGAACCGAACATTATTAGAAATGTTAGGCTCTACTCTCGAAATGGCCGTTGGTTTGACTATCTTGATTTGGTTTTGATGGCTTATCGATCTTCGGTTTGTTCCGCTACTGGAAGAACTCCAGTACTATTGTTTGGCCGTGAATTTCCTTAAGCCCCGGCATTTTCTTCTGAAGTTACATCATTTCCGTCGAAATCTGAGTGGATGAATATATTAGACGACGCTGATCTTGCCAAATCGGTGAAAATTTATCCTGAAACAGACGAATATTGCGCAAAATTTTAAAAAGGAGAAGATATTCTTGTTCGCTCGTTTGTTCGTCCACATAAGCTTCGTTCAAAATTTGAACCTAGATGGACAGTGTCGCGGGTTCATGACGGCTGTGCCGAAATAGTGAAAGGTAATAGAAAAAAGACAGTAAATTTTTGTGATATTATTCCTTTCAAAAATGAGGGGATGTGGTGTAAGTAGTAAGCAAAACTCCACTTCTGGACCGCGCAAGATGGCGGCCATCGCTGCGTCCCCCCCCTCTGGCACGGCAGAGTGTCGTGGTCGGCCGCCGTGGTGCTTCGTGTCTGAGTCCCCCCCCCTCTGGAACGACAGAGGTTGTGGTCTGTCGTGGTGTGCCGGCCAGGTGGGTCCACGTTCACAACATGTTCGCTGACGTCCCCCCCCCTCTGCAACGACAGAGTGTGAGACTCGGGTGAGTTGGTCCGACCGCCTGGTTGACGTGGGCGACCGTCTAGGTTGACGTGGGCGACCGCCAGGATTAGTCTTGAGGCTATAGTGTGTGATGTTTTTGGTGTGTAGCGTCCAAACGAAGCATCGGATGAGAAAACGGAGGTCAGATTCGGATTCAGCGTGAAATTCTGCATCGGTAGGGTGAGTTTCAAGGCAATCGGAGAGAAAAAATTTTCGGCTGACGTCCCCCCCCCCTGGACAGCTTGCTTCGATTTTGGCTTCCAGTGGACGGATTTTGTCGTGCGATAGCTCGTTTGAAAGCTAAGAGTGAGACAAATTCAGTGAAAGAATCGGCTTGTTCGTATCTGCCTTCGTTTAGATGTGAGACGCCATTTAAGATTTTGGGACATTGGTGAAAAACGACAGAGTTAGAATTTGGGACGTTTTGGGCTGTAGCTTCAAAACGAAGTATCGGATTGGTAAACGGATGCCAGATTTGGAATCAACTTGATGTTATTGTCCAATGAGGATCATCATCCAATGAGAATCAAGCATTTCTTTATAAATAGCGAGCCTTCCACAGCGAGAATCATTCCATCGTTGAATCACACGAGTGACGGACGCACATTTTCTCTCTCCCTAGTTCCCTGTTCTATTATCCAACTAAAATGGTAAGTCGCTACTTCCCTCCCTCTCCTCCCTTGAACGTAAACTTAATACAATCTTTTTTCATTTTCAGGCATCTACTCCATCTACTGCACTAGTAGGACAAAATGGCGGTCAAACGTTACAAGGTTCGCTACGGTCAGATCATCTACAACTGAGGCCAGTGGAAGAAACAACCAAGGTACATAATCCTACACCGCTACAGCGTAAATTTAAACAAGCCTTGCGTTATGATGATCATAGCGTAGTACTCCAAACGGGAATGCTCCCTTCCACAGATGTCAAGATAATGCACAATCAGTATGGGGACTACATACTGATCCCCGTGAGTCCGTACATTCGCCACCAACTTGATACTATTGAGGAGTACGTGACATTAAATATGGACATTCCTACTCCTCTTGCTCAAGAGTGGAAGGCTAGAGATGACAAGGATACTCCCTATAGAAAGATTTGGGATGGTAATCACATTTGCCTACCGGTATCACATTGGTGTACTTACTATAAGAAGGATGGAGATCATTCAATACCCATCAGATGTGATGAGCTCGGAGAAGGTACTTGGGATATCCTTTTCAAAGTGAATGGGCTATATTATGGTCGACACAAGGATAATAAAATAGCCTCTCTCTCCATGCATATGGAATCCATCCTATATATTCCGAAACCACCCAACGTGGACGACATAATTGATCAAATCCTTAACAGCAGTGGTACGAAGCGCAAGTCGGAGAAGAATGCTACATCAAAACGCAAATCAAAGAAGGAGAATTGCTAGTCCTTTCCTAACTCTACCCTATGACAATTCGCTTATGTGCTTTGAGTGTCGTAGACGTGGTCTTATTAGATACATTTTACTTCTTCGTTGCCATCATATCATTTGTGTATTTTGTCGTGAAAAGCATCGATGTAATTCTTCATTTTGTAATATGTTATAGAACGTTTCCTTAGATGTGTAAATTTCCGTTTTAGGCTTCTATCATCATTTTTATGGATTGTGAGGGTGAACCTGTACAGGAGCTCAGTGCTATTGCTATGAACAATTGGACATATCAGATTGTTAGTGTCTATCATCAACATGCCAACTGCGATCCCAATGTTGATCAATGGGCGAGAAAACACATTCATGGACTTAATCTGAAATATTTGCAAGACTATGGCTTTTCTTGTGAGAGTGCTCTTCTTATTGACTTTAAACGATGGTTAGCTGCTTTCAATGTTATACGCATCTTTTGTAATAATCCTGGTAAGGAGAGGAAAGTATTTCCCAATCTAATCATTGATGATATTTTGCTCCCACCTTGGGATAGTAGAGTGAATCAACATTATCATGAAGTCACGAAACGTTTTAAGGATTTGTGTGTTCCTATTTTGTCTGTTCGTTGTAGTAGCTACGTTCATAACCAATGCTTCTTTCCTCCTTACCTCAACACTGCCAAAGTCCTGTATGGTTATCATTGCTCGCTGTATGATAGTTACCAGCTGTATCTATTTTATCTCTTTCAAACCATTGATTTATAATGCATGCTTGTTACCATTATTCAATAAATGTTACTATGAGAAGAGTTGTTGTTTTCATGCAATGGATGGGTTAGATAAAGGGCGATCATGTCTTTCTCAAACGACTGCGGAACATTACGTTTTCATAGGCAAAGTTTAAAAGGAGCTGTTCAAGATTATGTGATAAAATTTCATAAAGATGAGACCGACATCGAAGCAGTGGTCGATGATGCTAGCACTCTATTTCTAGAGTTAATGAATACATTCTCTGATAGCATTATCATGGCGCGATTAGTTGCGAAAATTAAGTTTAGTCATTTTGGAAAGGAAGAGGTGGAAAGTCGCTCTTTCCATTTTGCTTCTTATTCAATGGAAGTGGTAGATCACCCCGAAGAATTTTTTAAAAGACATATGATAAAAATTGCTGAACGTCTTAACGCATTTAACCATCATGGTAGCAGTCTAGTGATTGAAGCGATTTCAGATATTCACATTCAACTTTCCATAAAGAAAAATTGAAAATGCAGTGGTACTTGATTGTAGCACAACTGGTTTTCGAGCTATGTCTGCTCACTCTCGAAGTATATTCCTTCTGTACATGCGTCTATTATTTAGAAAAGGCTAGCAAATTCATATCTTCAAAAAGACTTGCTATAGACATCAGTAACGGTGAAACTATGTGTTGTGATGTATGTAAGCGAAAGGATGGAAATGAAAAGCGCATCTTCAAGAGATGTAAGCATGCTTTTTGTCAACGCTGTTTCATACGTAATTGCATTCAACTTTGCCAATGTTACCACTGTGATATTGCTCATTTCGAGTGTCACTTATGTCGCAATAGTTAGTACCTATGCAAATGTGGTAAAGATAGGTTTTTAGCAAAGACTAACACGGAAAATGGCGAAACGTAAAATGACGAAACGTAAAAGTCAAAAGTTTTCTTCAGCCATTCAAGCTCTCCGACGAATGAAAGCAAATCAGCGATACAATGCTATACGACATGCTAACGATAAATTCATTTGTGAAATTATTTCTCATGTGAGGAAGTTGAGGACGAAGAAATTAGCGCCAAAACAACGAAAGTTACTTAAGCGATATGCTACAAAATTGCGTTTCATCTCCAATCCTAAAGTCGCCCTTCAAAGAAAGAGGAAAACTCTAACACAAAAGGGCGGTTTCCTTTCAGCAATACTTCCAATGATAGCTCCTGCCGTGGGCAACCTATTGGGAAATATCTTTGGCTCTAAGCGTTAATTATGCAAATGTTGAGTCTCAAAGTAATAAAATGGATTTCAGACTTCAATGTGATAAAGTTCTGACTGTATCAGGTCCATCTCATGCAGGTAAAACTGTTTTCACGCTGAATTTATTGGATAAAAGAAGGGAGTTGTTTAAGGAACCTATCAATCGAGTGATTTGGTGTTATGGTATTTATCAACCGTCGCTGTTTCAGGAATTGCAAAGTCGCAACTTTATTCGACATGAAGGAATTATTCCAGTGGATAAACTTCAGTCTAATGATGTTGTTGTATTGGATGATTTATTAAAAGAAAGTAAGAATTCAAAAGATGTTACAGATATGTTTACTCGCGCAGCACACCATAAAAGGTGCTTTATCATCTATATTACACAAAATTTGTTTCCTGATGGAAAAGAAGCTCGTACACGAAACCTGAATACACACTATTATGCTATTTTCAAGAATCCGCGAGATAAAAGTCAATTTGAAATTTTAGCGCGACAAGTTGCACCCAGAGGATCAAAAGCCTTAATTGAAATTTTTCAAGCAGCTACTGAAAAACCATACGGTTACTTATTCATTGACTTTACGCAAGAGTGTCCGGAAGAATTTAGATTTCGAAGTGATATTTTGAAAACTCCCATGATTATCTACAAACTATGAGTTCTTATTCTCGCATGATTGTTATTCCTCAGGATGAATATGTACAATTGACTGCCATGCAGCAAGTAAAGCAACCTCTTGCAAATCAAATGTATAGGAAAGAAATAGATTATCAGCAAAATGTTCACATCAAAGATCCACATCGTGCTGTATTATTACAATCGGAAACTGTTGAGCAATTGAAAAACTTGAAGAATAAGATGCGTGACTCTGTATCGACTGCTACACCTTTAGCATCTCGCGCACATGCCATATCTCTTTTCAATAGTATTGAGCCCCATCTCAATGTAAATGATAGAGGAGAAATCATTACAGATGAAAATAAAGTGATTGATGCTTCACGTTATGAAGACTTGATTCAGTATGCGACACGTAGAAAGCGCCGTCAGGGCTATGTTCCACCTGGTTGGTCATACTTTCTTAAACTATTGAAAAAGCATAATGTGCCAAAATTTGCTTTGAATAATGAGACATTGAAAGAACTTGATTCAACAGTGGCTACTACTCCAATGCTTCAGACGATGAAAATGCCAACAAATTGGTTTAAGGCGTCACCTGCTACATCCCCTCCCACACTCACTAAGCAAACAAGAGGAAGAACTCGACGTAGATCTACATCGCCACTAAAACTGGTAAAAGGAAAACGTAAAACAGCTCCTCCCAGGAAATACATGTTCTCAGATTATTAATATGAAGCAGATGTGTTGCTTGCCATGTAATGAGCCACCAGAGGTGAATGTCGTTGTCACTTGCACTTGCTGCGCCAGCTCTCATAATGAAACCCCTAAGCAATGTGAACACGATCGCAAAACCGCTAAAGCTAAATGCTGCAGTTGTTGTAAATGTAGAAAGGGAAGAAAACAAAAAGATGAGAAGGAGGAAAAAGAGTCAGTCGTCATCGACTGAACGTTTGAAGTCAATCTATTATGATGTAAAACATCCGGCAGGATTTGCATCTATCAAGAAATTATCAAAAGCGAGTGGTCTTCCACAATCACAAGTGAAACGATGGTTAAAGGGTCAGGCTACCTATACACTCCACAAACAAGCGAAAAAGAAGTACCGCACCCGCCATTATATTGTTCATGACATCGATGAACAGTGGCAAGCAGATTTGTGCGATGTTGCCTCCATTTCAAAACATAACTCGGGCAATAATTTTATTTTAACCGTCATTGATATTTTCTCGCGTTATGCGTGGGCTCAACCTTTAAAAACTAAAGAAGGGAAAGGAGTAGCAAAAGCATTCCAAACAATTTTTCGAGAAGGTCGCATTCCAAAAAGAATTCAGAGTGATCAAGGAAAAGAGTTTGAAAATCAGCATGTGACAAGATTATTTGAGAGGCATGACATTGAGTTGTTTAGTGTAAAGAGCGCTTATAAAGCTGCACTCGTTGAACGTTTTAATCGCACATTAAAAAATCGCTTGTGGCGACATTTTACTGCCAACTTGACACAAAATTGGACAAAGGTTCTACAAGATACACTCCATGCCTACAATCACTCTATCCATCGTTCTATTGGACTCAGACCAGTAGATGTAAATGCTGACAATGTAGATAAAGTGCGCGAATCATTCCAACGTAAACGCACTCATGTGAAAAGTGATGTGAAAATTGGCGATAAAGTTCGTATCTCAAAAGTGAAAAGTGTTTTTGCTAAAGGGTACCTCCCGAATTGGACAGAGGAGGTATTTACAGTATCAAGGATTAATCAAAAAGACTCTCCGACCACCTACAAGTTGAAAGATTACGATAATGAAGAAATTGAGGGTAGCTTTTACCGCGATGAGATTGAGGTAGTCACTGAAAGTGAAACATATTTGGTAGAGAAAATCATTCGATGTAAAAAACGGCAAGGTGAAGAATGGTGTCTTGTTAAATGGACTGGTTATCCTTCAAGTATGAACTCTTGGATGCGTCGTGCCGACATCTTTCATCTAAGTGATCGACAGTGATTCATGCAAAGTTGTAACTAACAATGTTTAGGGTTTGAGCTATGAATCCAACTGCCTCATTTTATTCACGACCCTCCTACGTAAGTGGTGGAGGACAAATTTACATCGGTGCTCGCCGCCAACGTGGAGGTAGCATACTTGGTGCACTGAAATCTGTTGTAGCACCTCTCATATCCAATGTCGGTAGATCTTTAAAACGAAATGTTTTAAGTAATGCCGTTGGCTTTGCTGGTGATGTTGCTAGTGATCTTTCCAGAGGTAGAAGTTTTAAGAGCAGTTTGTTGAATCGTGGGAAGGAACGCGGTTTAAAAACATTGAAGCAGACCATTGCTGGTGTTACTCAAGGAAAGAAATCACCTAAACGAATGAGAAAAGGAAGGAGGAAACATCGCGGAGCTGGTAAGGTGCGATCTTCAGTCAAAAGGCATTCACGCAAACGTCGCAGAGGCTCTAATCATTCATCAGGCGCTAAACGACGACGCTGCTATAACTTCTAATCATGGAGTGTAAAACTTCCGGTTTTTGTTTGTTCGATCAACAAGCCATACAGACAGATATTCTTAGTTCAAGTATTGTAGATTATCATCCTCGAACAGCTGAGAATGCTGGCCCCATTGAATTTGTTATTCCTGGTGGTAGTGATGACTACATAGATTTGAGTTATGCGATGCTTGATTTGAGGTTTAGAATTCAGCAAGCAGATGGAACTGCTATTGACGATGCACATAAAGTTGGACTGAACAATTTACCATTGACTACATTACTTCGCGATGTTTCTCTAACGATTGGAGAGCAGCAGGTGGAAGGTGGTCAAAGCGATTATCCCTATAAATCATATTTCAATCATGTATCACAGTTTCATCCAGCAGCACAAAAAAGTCATATGGAAGCCATGGGATGGTACAGAGATGAAGCAGGAAAATTTGATGTTGAAACAAACAGTGGCTTTGTAAAGCGATCTGCTATGATTAAAGATAGTAGAGTATGTCAGCTATATGGTCCGCTGAATTTAGACTTCTTTAGACAGTCAAAGTTTTTACTCTGTAATACCAGCATGCGACTCAAGCTGACATTGAATAAGCCTGAATTTGCGCTGAATGCATTTGCTAAAGTTGACAATTTTAGAATTCATGTGGAAGATATTGCACTTTACATTCGTCGAGTAGTACCGAATCCAAGTGTCATTAGAGGGCATGCTGAAGGTCTTAACCGCCAAAATGCCATTTACCCCGTTCAGCATACAAAGCTTCTCACCTTTACAATTCCGAAAGATCAAAAGAGTTTCATGAAAGATGGCCTCTTTCCATCGGAAGCACCGAAGCTCCTCATGGTGGCAATGGTTGAAAATGATGCATTTAATGGTAATATAAAGAAGAATCCTTTCAATTTTAAACACAATCAGTTAAGTGAAATTGCTTTACGTGTTAATGGTGTGAGTCATCCTGGTCCACCCTACAAACCAGATTTTGCTTCGGATCAATTTATGCGCAGTTATGTTGATTTTATGGATGTCTTTGGCTTTTACAATACGGATGATACCAACGGACTGACTATGAAAGAGTTTAAGAGTGGATATACTATTTATGCATTTGATTTGACTGCTGACAGCGATATTAGTGCACCCTATCGTCAAGCGAACGTGCCTCATAATATTCGTTTGGATTTGACGTTCAAAAGAACACTACCTGAGACGATCAATGTATTAATTTATGCAGTCTTCGATTCAAATATTGAAATTACAAAGTATCGTGACGTGATTCTTCAGTATAATCGTTAATGAGTTGGTTGACTGCTGACGATATTAAGACTAAAGTGCAGCGTAATGCAGACGAAGCGACGTTGAAAGCTTTCGATAATGTCTATTCACTCGATACCTTACCACCTGCAGTAAATCACTATCCCATCTTTATTGTGCTAAACACTCATTCACAGAATTTAGGCGGTGAGCATTGGAAAGCGATCTTTATTGGAGAAGACCGACGTGGTGAACTATTTGACTCTCTTGCTCAACCTCCAAATATACCAACACAGCAGTGGTTGAGAAAACATACGCGTCAATATCAGCGAAATGAACGCATACTACAACATCCACTTTCATCAACGTGTGGTGCTTTTGTACTGTACTTCATCTTAAAACGTTTACATGTATCTCGATTTGCATCTGTTATTCAAAACTTTTCATGTAATCCATCCTCTAATGAAAAAATGATTTGTAAGTTCTATCATGATTTGAAATAAAAACATCATGTTGGAAAAATTGTTTTTTATTTTACAATCCGCTGGGTACGTACATACTCAATGAGATAGTCTAGGATCATATTTGCTTGTTCATGAGATTTTAGTCCAGTAATGATCACTTTACTATTATGAAAGATTGCCACATGCACAGGCAACCAACAACTAATGAGAGCTGCAGGAAAAAGTTCGGGTTCATAACACAAACTGTAACTGCTGGTACGAATCTTCAAAAATGATAGACTGTCACTCAATTGAGTAGAGATCACCATATTGTCCACAGTCAGATTCGACATCACACACCTCTCCCTCTTCCATATCCGACGTAGTAGTCTTTGTAGCTCTAAGCGCATTGACTGCGCCGATGAATGAGAAAGGGCGCCGAGAATCTGTACAGTCCCATTTGGGAAGAGTTGAAGATTCCGTGAATTGTTCATCTTCACCACTAACATTTGAGGACGGCCCGGGTAATACTTGCTGTTTGGAAGCTGTTGGCGTAATGTTGTGAGATCGATTTTGGTGTAGAGTCTGAAGCGACGGAGAATGTTGACGATGGTGTAGCGATGGCGCTTCATGATGAAAGAATGAGTAAATTGAGCGATGTACCTTCCTTTTATACTTTTCCCAACTACCTTGATGAAATGTGAAGTTAGTATGAAGTTGGGAATGATAGAGTTGAATTCGCCGATTGTTGACGCGCAGCCAGATGCGATTTCCAATACGTGAATGTCTTTTCATATAGAAGTATTTCAAGTCCTTCATGATATGATGTAGAGATTGAAAATGACGATAAGATAAAACAAACTCTCTTCTCACATTTCCAGTTGAATCTTTGAAATAGACGTTTCGATCATGATCCGTTTCAATACGTTGTAGGGAATCTAATTTCCAACTCATGGTGCGTGGTAATCATATCTGATTAAGATTTGCATAGTAGGGCGATGAACTCACGACGAATAAATGTCATGATGGAGCGATGTATGTATCTTCTATACTTCTCCCAATTGTATTTGCGAAATGAGAAACAGTTTGCGGAATGAGAATGGTAGATTTGAATTTCATTTCTGTAATGTTGAAGCCAAACTTGATCACCCAAGGAGATGAATCTTAATGTTTCAAAATATTCCAAATCCCTCATGATATCATTGAGGTTGACAAATTGTCGCCATGTTAATGTAATTCCTCTTGATGTATGACCATGAGAATTTTTGAAATGTACGTTTCCATCACGATCAACTCTGATATATTGTAGAGAGTCCAAAATCCAAGTCTTCATGATGTTATGCAAAGTTGCAGATTAGCAATATAAAAATGTCGTTTTATCATATTTTGCTTAGCAATGCGGCTACAAAGAGATTTACTAGCAATCGAGCCGCACTCTTTTCTACTCCCATTGATCATGCACAACAGCTAAATGGGAATTGGGAAGTGGGTGTCACTCAACTTGTTTATAGCAACTGTGTCTATACTTTTGATCATGAGGTGATGACTATTAATATGAGGCGTACAGCTGCTTATCAATGTGAAAAGGGTGCCGAGTATACATTCCACAGTGGCCAAAGAAAGATCTCTTATCATGTAAAAAGTTTATATATGATTTCTTGAATAAAGCGTGTAAACATATTGTCCAATTTACTCCGCACAATGATGATTATAATTATGTACATCATGTAGTTGAGAAAGATTGGATTGTTGGTTTAAGTCCAAGTTTAAGAAATGATTTAGGCTACCTCGCTAGCGCCTTAACAAGCTATGATAATTTTAACGTTAATTACCACATAAGTGGTCATAAACAGTTAATATATCGAGAGGAAGCTTATTATGTAGATCTTATTCCAAGAAATGAGAAGACGTTGGTGAAGAAGATTGTGATTAAGCCAAGAAAGACAAACATGACTCCTGAAACATTATTGAAGAAATTTAATTATCTCCTTCGAGTTGATGACAAACAAGTGGCAACATTGACTTATATTAAATCATCTAATCATATTGCAATAAGCAAATTAAATGATGATGATCTAGTATTAGTTTGTTCAAAAGATTTTCATCAGTTCTTACGACATCGTTCTGCAGCTGTTCATGGAAAATCTGATATGCAACATTTACCATGTGAAAGGTCAAATCAATTTGATACAGAATGGGCCGTATCTTTATACAGAAAGTGTGTAGAGCCTTTTGGTGGTTTCTTACATGAAACAAGAGTGTTGATGCCTCGCATTATTACTTCGGTTAAATTGGTTGTAGATTATTTAAATGAAGTGATTAATGAGCAACATATTTCATTTTCTGAAAAAGAAGGTACTTTGTCTCTCACTATAAATGGAAAAGGTATTGAACTAATTATGGATAAAACTCTAATGGACATTTTGGGTTTTGATCAAAATATCTTTAAAAGTGGTACTGTAACCAAAGCTAGCGCAGACATGTCGCTATCGCGTCGTATTAACTATTTTCAGATATATTCCAATATTGGTGAAGATGTACGTGTGGGAGATGTTGAAGCTCCATTGCTAGCAATGATACCATACCAGCCAAAAAGCTGCAGTATTTTATCTGAGCATACTTTCAAGAAAGTGCATTATACAAAGCTGAAATCAAACTACATCCCACAAATTGATATTGCCATTTATGATGATGCTGGTGCGTTGATTCCTTTTCATAAAGATGCTGTGACAAGTATTACACTCCATTTCCGAATGAAGAGTTAATGCAAACGTATGCTAATATATTTTTCCAATGTGAATAATATGGAAAGTGAAAATAAGGACTCGTTTCTAATCTACTTGCCCAGTAATGCTTCTATGAATAAATTTCCCAAAAATAAACCATCAGACTATCGAGTAGAATTAAATCGGCCACTGCATTTAGAAGGTGAATGGGAAGTTGGCGTTTCTAGTATTTGCTATGATAGCAATATTCAGAATGTGAATGATTTGGAAGAAATGATATTGACTCCTCGCACCCATGATGGAATAACGATGAATAATGCATTTCAGTTCCCATACAATTTAACATCAGATGGAAAGTGGAACTATGAATGGATTCAGATAAAATCAGATTCTTATGAGCCATTTGGGAATGAGAAAATTATTAAGGCATTCAACAGTGGTAATACTTCCATCATGAAGAATAAAAATCAGAAAGCTTATGAGTTTACTATCTATCATTGGAGTGGGAGACAGTTCCTCCGCTTTCATTCTTTTACTAAAGGTCTTACGCTGAGGTTGGATAGTGAATTCTATCCACATCTTGGTTTTGGTCATGGACTACATCTAACGTCAATTGCTACTGCAAATGTTAAAAAAGTTTATTCAAATCGAATCAACAAATTTCATTATAGATTTAAAATATTTGATGAAGATGTTGTAGAATGCGAAGAACGCATCATTTTGAAAAAGCGTGGTGTTCAACCTTTATCACTTATTGAGTTAGTAAAACGATGGAATGAGACTGTGGGTAAGAAGTATGGAGAGAAAATTATGGCGGACAAAAATAAGTTGGTTATTCAGAAATATAATGACAAACTTACAGTTTATTTCTCTCCAACCTTGCGTCATTTTGTAAGACATTATACGCCTATTATTGGAAGCGGTGTGGTGTATGCTTCTCATGAATATCACACTAAAGCTGATTCAGTTAATGATGAATGGTGGGTGGACATCTATGGTGATCGCATCAAGAAAATTTACCAGTCTTATGAAGAATCTAAAGTTGCTATCAATATAATGCCGCGTCTATATCATACAGTTGAAAGCTTCATTCATGTAGTAAATCCTTATATACAACAGAAGTTGAAGCATGTGATGAAAAGTAAATATGATGCAAAGACACACCACATTTCGTTTTCAATTGAAAATCAACGCGTTGTTCTGAAACTGGGTGATGACATTCAATGTCAATTGAGTAAAAATTTGAAAAAACTCTTTGGCTTTTCAATGCTACAAACTGTGTTTGCTGCTGCGCATACGATTGGTATAGAAACACCAATGACACTTGATAAACATGAACAACACCTTTACATTCAAAGTGATTTGATTTTACCTATTTCTGTTGGCGAGAAAAAAGAATACATTTTACGTGATTTCATTCATGATAAAGACGCTTCATATGGAATAGTCGAGAAGATGTTTGAATCTATTTTCTATCATCCCGTCGTCAAACAAACTATACCCTCTATTGCTATCAAAATTACCAATGGTTTACAAGAGTGTATCCATGTGAAAGATACTAAATCCCTCGTAACTTTAGTGTTTCGGAAAACAAAGTGAAGTCATTGTGATATGTTTATTGAAATAAAAATATGTATATGAAAAAGTCTTTTCACAGATATAGGGGGAATGGGCTGACTGTAGGCATATATTCACAAGGAAGAAACGATCTCATGCGATACATAAAACAACCATGTATATCTACAAAAAGCAACATCAAAATACTGAGTTAAAGTTGATTATGTCAATACATCTCCTGAATGTGGTAGCGTGAGTTTTATTCTTTTGGGTGGAGGTATGTTTGTGTCAGGATGTCCATGTGGAAGAGATGTGTTATGTCCTATCCAACACCTCTTATCCTCCCATGCTGAAAGTGCTCGTTTCTTGAACGTGTACGTTTTCACAGTATGAACTTGAGATTTTAAGATTGTCATATTGACAAACGTTATAGTTTTATTTTTATAGGCCTTCTTATAGGACCGATGTTTCATTTTATGAACAATGGATTTTGATATACCTTTAGCACGCTTAATACTATCTGCACATTCTTTTAGTTTCATGGAATACATTTTAGGACGGAGGAGAATCATTTCATCTATTTCCTTTCCTGCTGTTTCATCCTTAAAACAACCAAGTTTGGCTTTATTCTGTATGGAATAGAGTGGATGAGTGGGATTGTAGTTAGATGTATCGAAATATTTTTCTAATGACTTACCTACTTCATTAAAATTTAAATCTTTTTGAGTGGTAATTCCTAAAAAGAAACTATCTGTATCACCACCCAGCAAGCGAACCTCTTTTACGAGAGGGCATGGTTTTAATATTTTGTAGAAGAGTTGATACATTTCAAGCTTGGAATAATCTAAAACGGCTTGCCCAATATAGATGGGTTTGCACAACTCAACTTCTGATTTAATCATTTTAACACCTACAAGATCCTCATCGATGATGTCTCTATCAATGAAAAGAGGTGATGAGGTCAATTTGTGATATTTTTGTTCATCAACGACTAGTTTGTAATTCATACGTTTTCTAACATCCTCCATGGTCTTTCCGAATAGACTATTATTCTTATATTTATAAAAATCCTTTTCAAAATTATTTTGGGCGAGTGCACGTTTTTGACTGTTACTATCTATGTAGGGTTTGAGGAAGGCTTTCTGTCTAAATTTGATAATGCGGTGAACTGACTTTAGAAGCATGCCCATTTCTAAATAGAATTTTAATATGCAGAAGTGTACGAGATAATTTTTCTTATCATATTGGGTGAGTAAAAGTTTGCGGCATGGTTTGTACCTTGGCTGTCCACACTCTGTTAAGTTATTATGAAATTGTGACATGAATGGTGAAAACATATCTTCAGTCACTTCGCCAGATTCAGGTGCGAGTGGGAAATCAGCAGTTTTATTTTTAATACTATTTGGATAAATCAAATCCACTTCAAAATAATATCCCCAATCACCTTCATCTGGAATATTCAGTATGTTTGAAGGGTTGGAGTAATACTCAAGCTCATTTTGATTTAACCAACTAAACTCGGAATGAGGTAGTGGTTTAGACAGTGAACTGCCATATAAATTATTTTGGTCATAGTACTTTAGGTGGATATGATCATCACCTACTGTTTCAGATTTTATATGATGTTTATTTACAAATGTGAGACCACCGCGTATTCCGCGCTCAAATATATTATACATCTCCGGGTCTTGTAAGAGATGAATGGTCTCACCAGTCATTTTAAAGGCTGATTTAAAGGACATGGCTGGTAGACTGACAAAGTGGATAGGATCTAATTTGTCTTCTTCTAATGCCACTCGTCGAAACTCCTGAAAGACATCAGCCAGCAAAATGACATCTAATTCTAAGTAAGCGATCATATAATCGCCAAACGTTTTACAATTAAATTTTAACCATGCCTCTTGAGCATGTTCATAGTCCTCTACTGGACAATCTTCACCCGTCAAATCGTTTTTGAATTTGTCAATGGAAGGAAGGGTTGTTTCATTTAGTTTAGACATTGAGCTAAAATACGCATAAGGAAAGACTCCTTTGCGAGTGATTATTTCATCCGTTAAGTTTGGATAGTGTTTCTTCAAAGTTTGACTATGGGGAAGAAACTTGAGATTACGAACGAGAGAAGCTAGTGACGCTGACATGAATTGAAATGAATCTAAAAATTTTATTTCGAAGAAGACTGTCTTATTTTCTTTAGTTTTATCTACTGGTACTTTTGCTGTCATTGCCATGAATTTTTCTCTCGTTTGTGCTATTACATTAAACTGCCACGATTTCATCTGGCTCAACCCTCCTTTTATGAGCATATGACTGTCATAGCCCTTAAAGTTATGAAAAATGACGGGTAGTACACGACGTCTCAACCTAAGTGAAAAGTTACATTTGGAGCAGAGTGCGTTTCTAAATTTACCAGTGATGTGATCATGATCACGCACTTTCTTAATTTTATCGTCATCAAACGTTTTATGACATTTAGGACAGGATGTGCAACTTTCAAATTTTTGTTTGTCTTCATCTGACATATGTAGTGACTTACGCTGCAATTGGGAATCATATGATTGTTGAAATTTTGCAGCTTTATCGAGAAATTCTAGAAATTTTGAAATGCAATCTTCACCTTGCCAAGTATGCATTTTGTTTTGTCTATTCCTAAAGTGGTCATGCCATACTTCATAGCAGGATATGGCTGCTGGCTTGTGGATGATATCATCAATGTAGCATTCTATGTCTGCGTAAATGACACGCAGGGGACTTAATTCGTCACCATTATCCCTATGTGAAAATATTTTATCTTTGGGCATGCGTTCCATTTGTAATTTACCTCGCTTGCACCATTCATAGTGAGTTTCAAATTTATCTTTACTCCAAAATGAGCGGATGCAGCGGTCGCATACAAAATGTTCACCTCTTTTAGAGTGCCCCAAGTGAGTGTACAAGCGAGAGATTTTGGGAATACCACAGTAGTGCCATTCCTCGCTATCATCTTGTTTTACTAATAAGAGGTTGACTACACGTTCATAACAAGTTGAACGTGAATTATAGCGGGCACCCTTCAACCCCTTCTCCCACACGTGAACGACAATTTTAATCTTATTATGTTTTTCGAACGTTTCTACATCTTTGATTTTCATGTTGTTACTATCACAACCTTCAAAGTCTAGTTCATCCTCCCACTGTCTATAGCTATAGGTGCGATCTCGATGCGCGTTGATATCATTATAGTGAAGGATGGATAGGACTGCATATTTGAAACACTGTGATTTACAATCAACATTGATGACAGCTTTCTTATTATACAACGTTTTTGGAAGTTTAAATGTGCCTCGAGCTGCATGACTTTCTAATAGGGAAATTTTGAATATGGCTGAGTCCACACCATCAAAAATGAGAGCGCTGTCGCGTTGATTGAATTTATCTACATTTGATTTTAAACATTGAATGTGAAAATTTAGCCAAGACTCGCAGTCTACAACTTCGGTTGCGGAAGAGGAAGGAACATGAAACTGTATTCTCTCCGTCACTTGACCCGTTTGAAAATCTATTTTAATATATTTTAGTTTAAGGTAGATGAGCGCCTTCATTCTAAAATTGTCTAAATTATTGAAGAGCGCTTCGATAATGTTAGAATTTTGAAGGAGCCACTCAGGAAAATCTACAATTTGAGTATTGGACTCCATGCAGTAGTCGCGTACTAAATTATTATGTGAAACATTAATGAGGGAGATGGTAGAGGTACCGTTGGTGTAGTGATCATTTGCATGCGTGTGTTGAAGTCTGTGCGAAGATCGCTGAAAGTGACTATCAAAAGAAAGAGGGCACAAATCGCAAGGAAAGGAGATGTCATCGTCAGAATCAACTTCACCTCCGGAGATTGACGCCGCTTTGCGTTGACACACACGTTGTTTGATGTGTCGAAGGAGACTGTGCTTCCTTGTAAACATATGTCCGCAGTCGGCACATTCCCACTCGTTGCCTTGCCGCGAGAGTCCTGAGCTGGAACTCACATCACCTGAAAGAGAAATCATTCTTTCATCTCTGTTCAAGCCTCAGTGTAGTGTTACAACCTACCTTGACTCAATAACTCTAAACTTTCCTCGAGAAGAGAGGGCGTTGGTGATGAAGTTGATGCCTGAAATTGAGGAAGATGCTATTAGTCACACGTTTGAGGGAGATGAGAGGAAATTTTCAACTTACCATTTCAACGAAATCAAGTTTAAGGTTGATACTTCTACAAGATAGAGACTTCACTCAAATTTGGAATTCACGAGATAGCAGTTCACTTGTACACCTCAAATAATAGTCAAAGAGAGAGATCGTGCGTTCGTCACTTGTATGATTCACAGATTAAATGAAATGACCTGAATGTCACTTTGCTTATATACTTTCATCCTCTTCATTCATTGGATGTTCATTCTGATTGGCTGCTTGTGTATACTTAAGAATAGGAAAAATGTTAAAGTTATCATTATTCAAAGTCAGCATTTCAAAGACAACATGACAAGTCCTCCAACAACACCAAATACCGCATTGGAGTTCTCCTCTCCATATACATCAGCAAAGGTGCTCGTTACACCAAATGCACCAAGAAAGGCGAAGGTGGAGAAGACATACAATCTCGACAATATACGAAAGTTATCATTATCGGAGGAGGATGAAGAGGAGTTGCCCGACCTAACAGGCATACGGTGGAAATATTTACAATATGATGCCGAAGGGGTGATGGAGATGACCAGCAAGTCGCACTTGCATCAAATATGGGAGTGGTACACCCCTAACTCCCAACCGCGAACCGTGGCGGAGTGGGCGTACATTGAGAAAGTGAGGGACGCTGCAGAAGAACGTTTAAAGCAGCTCAACTGTTTTTGTGATCTATGTGAAGCCAGACTCTGGGACGATATTGACGATGAAGACCTTTTGAAATACATGCCATAATAAATGTTTATTTCGTATTATCTTTGCTTTCATACTGACTTACTTGAATGGGGTTTTAGTGAATAATTTAACCATGTATACTTTTTCATTTGGAAATAGTAGCACGCTTAGTTTAACTTGTAAATCTTATAACATTTCATATGGGTGATAATGGTAGATGAAATAGTGTCAAATAAATTAAGATAGCTTACACTTCTGATACAGGGATAGCAATCGACTGCGATCCATGTGTAAAGAGCTTGTTAGACTACGGATGGGCTTAAGTGGATGATTTAACCATGTATACTTTTTCATTTGGAAATAGTAGCACGCTTAGTCTAACTTGTAAATCTAAAAACATTTCATATGGACGATGATGGTAGATAAAATAGTGTCAAATAAATTAAGATAGCTTACACTTCTGATACAGGGATAGCAATCGACTGCGATCCATGTGTAAAGAGCTTGTTAGACTACGGATGGGCTTAAGTGGATGATTTAACCATGTATACTTTTTCATTTGGAAATAGTAGCACGCTTAGTCTAACTTGTAAATCTTAAAACATTTCATATGGACGATGATGGTAGATAAAATAGTGTCAAATAAATTAAGATAGCTTACACTTCTGATACAGGGATAGCAATCGACTGCGATCCATGTGTAAAGAGCTTGTTAGACTACGGAAGAGAGAAGTGTGTTATGTTGCGTGTGGCGCGTGAGTGTCCTCCCATTTCATTCCATTCATCAATTCGTCTCATTGATAGAGACAGGTAGAACTCATGGTTCTCATAACGTATGCAATGGAAAGTTTTAGGCAACCTTCGACAGTTGGCTAAATGTCGCCCTGGCGCGAATGCATACTACGTTGAGACAGAGGCAATCACTTGCAAACATGACGCAGAGAGGTTTAACAAGATTGACCATTGCCGAATGTCCCTTGCGGTATACATAGCTACGGGTTTCACCGCCGCCCTTTACAGGAACGCCCGTCGAAAGGAAGTATTACACCGAACTTCATTTGCAACGTTCAAGTTGACTGATAGCAGATTCAACTAAATGATAGTATTCGCCAGTCCGAAGACTGCCCAGGGCAAACCGCGAGGAGGTTCTATCATGTCTTGCCCCATGGTGGCCCTTAAGAGAGCCGATGGTTCGTTCTCGGGGACGTGAATTTGACTATTGACTGGAATAGTCAATGGGTATGACGCTTAGGTTGTCGTATACCCTATACCGCCTAAGCCGTGGTGGTGCATCTGGCACCTTTCGGATGCGAGTGGTATTCGGAGTCCACACCTCATCCGTCCAAATGATCCTCTTGATCTTCCCCTTCTTCTCATCCTCAACCCACTCGTCGAGGATGACGAACTCGGGAATGCCGTTGTCTTCATCAGTGAAGACGGGAATATTGTCGGCAGATGTCGCTTCCATCGTGACTTCAAATTGAATGAGAAGCGCTACAATCTTCTAGCTTATATAGGGTTTTCAACAATGAATTGCTCAACAGCGAATCAGAATGCTTCAGGGATAGCAATCGACTGCATAATGTTCAAGTTGACTGATAGCAGATTCAACTTAATGATAGTATTCGCCAGTCCGAAGACTGCCCAGGGCAAACCGCGAGGAGGTTCTATCATGTCTTGCCCCATGGTGGCCCTTAAGAGAGCCGATGGTTCGTTCTCGGGAGTAGCGTCATCTTACACCCTACCAATTCTGCTGAGAGAGTCAAAGACTCTCTCTTTGGTAGCACTGTCGACTTCCACACTAACTGGCACATGACTAAAAATTGGAATGTAGCGCCATTCCGTTGGATTGACAGCAGTTGCTGTCATCGGATTGCCAATCCGAGCAAGATTATTAAAAACTCTGTCTTGCTCCTCTAGCCTGACGAACTCCTCAAATAAATTTCGCGGCCTTAACTGCGGTCCGCGAGGAGAGCTGACTTGACTGTTCGGCGTCTGCATGATTGAAATGAAATGAAATGAGAGGCAGTGGTTTATATACCCCTCTAACGCGACGCAACGTTCAAGTTGACTGATAGCAGATTCAACTTAATGATAGTATTCGCCAGTCCGAAGACTGCCCAGGGCAAACCGCGTGGAGGTTCTATCATGTCTTGCCCCTAGGTGGCCCTTAAGAGAGCCGATGGTTCGTTCTCGGGAGTGACGTGATGGGGTGGTGAAGGCGGGCAAAGATCTGCAATGAAAATGATATGTATTAGAATAGGATATACTATCTTATTTACTTTTTCACTTACCAAGTTAGTCATCCTTTGGCAGTCTCGCGCGTTTCCGAATCGAGAATTTATGTAGGTGACCGCGCATTCGTAAGCTTGCATGGAGACACTTCTTGCTCGGATGACCGTTGTAGCAAATAATTGACTCGTCCAGATTTTGATTGACGAGTACTTGGCCGGCCAAATGATTATCCCGAATAGGGATGTGAAACTCAAACAAACGATCCTCATTCACACGTTCCCACTCATCCCTCATGCGCTCCAACTTCTCACACGCCTGCCTCTCATCACCCCGCCGAGCCACAGTCCTCTCCAACTCAACATTCCTCGCTCTCAACACACTCATCTCCTTCATCATCTCCTCAAACTTCGCCTCTGCATCTCTCATTCTTCTCTCCGCAGCACTCGCCCTCTTCACACACTCATCATTCTTCTCTTCCAACTCTCGCGTCTTATTCTTCAAATCAGTCACACAACGCCTCATTCTAATGTTTTCATCCGCCACCTCCTTCGACTTCAGTTCCTTCTTTTTTAACTCATCCAACTCCTTCACAACTTCATCCTTCACTTTCTTCAAACTCTCATACTTATTCACCAACAAATCATGCGCCATCTGCTGCGAAACATGCCTCTTCTCTTCATCCTTCAACCACCTCGCCGACTGCACACGAATCCCACCACTCTTCACTTTTGGGGAAGAT
Organism: Prostheceraeus crozeri; assembly: GCA_907163375.1. Lineage (NCBI taxonomy): Eukaryota > Metazoa > Platyhelminthes > Polycladida > Euryleptidae > Prostheceraeus > Prostheceraeus crozeri. Next base: position 22,466 of record CAJQUW010005233.1, read on the forward strand.
GAGCTCTTCGGGGGGTCGGTGATGACGATGTTTGACACCTCCGATGACGAAGAGCTCAACTTCCTCACACGCTTCCTCACACGCTCCCTATCTAAATCCACATCATCCTCATCATCACTCTCAAGCACTCTCTTTCGCCCAATCTCACCCTCCAACGACGCAACCGCTCTCGCCAACTCATCATTCTCAACAACATTCTCAACAACATTCTCAACAACATTCTCAACCTTACCCTCTCGCTCGATCGCCAACATTCGCTCCCTCTCTTCCACAATCAACTGCGTAAATCTCAAATCAGTCACTAAACCACCACTACAGTCAGCATGCACTCTGTAAAAACGCGCCTCATCCTCATCACCCTTCAGCACTCTACACTTCACGCACGCAACCCTATTCAAGATAATCATGTGGCCGGTGCCCGCCTTCTTAACATGAGCTTTGGCGTCCGCACTGCGATTAACTCGCCCACATGAGCACATTTTAATATGGTATTTGCGGTTCCTGTCATTAGCCATGTTAGATTTATCGTTAGCTGTAAGATAATGAAATTTGTATAAGTTTGGAATCATGTAGTACAGTCATATTCCTAAAGAGTGTAGTGAGTGGCACTCGATCCCGTCGACAGCCCGAAGGCCTTGTACCGATCACTAGGGAAGTGAGAGATCTTCCCCGATACCCGCTCTTTACAGCTGAAGACATCATTGTCACTGCCCCGAAGTGGTAACAGGAACGCCGAGTCAAAGGTAGTGATCAGTAGCTGGGATCTAACCCCTCAAAGCTGCCTTAGACTTAGTTAAATTTCAAATCTGATAGCAGATTTGAACTCAGGATACTTGAAAACCTTAGTCTATATGTTAAAACTTTGAAAAAACTGAAAATTAAGAATTTTTAAAAAATTCCGCATTTTACTACTCATACTACTTTTAAAAAATTTTATCAGTAGTAAAGACACTATCAAACTCTATCATACAAACTTTGAAGTAGCAAGATAGCTTGCCTACTTCAAAAGATAGAGTCCTTTGCACCCGATATCGGGAGCTCAGAGCGACGACCGTCGCTTACCTCGTCTTTCGATGAAGTGATCAGACTTACGTTGTCGGGGGTTTATATATGCTCGGAAGAAAACTTAAAATGGCTCTATCTCCGAAAGTATTCATCGTAGCGACATGCGGTTTGTTGCAAACGATTTGTCTCATCATTCTTTACAATATGACACCTGAACCATTCTCATATGACCACGGGAAGTTGGTCCGCCAGCACATGTCCATGTAACATGCCACAAGTGAAAAAATTCCTAAGTGTGAGAGCTCCAGTGTGGTGAAAATTTTGAAAAATTTAAAACTTCCGAATTTCAACCTGGGACCTTAACCAAAACATTTTTCATCAAATTTCACTGACCTCCCCCCCCCCCCTCGTTCAGAGAAATTTGATGAAAAATGTTTTGGTGACGGTCCCAGGTCGAAATTCCACACTTTGGAAAATTTTCAAAATTTTACCCATACAAAGTCACTCTGACACTTAGGATTTTTTCAGGTGAGCGAGCTCCGACCTAAAATCTTGTAACCGCTCTAACTTTTGAACGAAGACAGATAGGAACAAGCCGATTCTTTCACTGAATTTGTCTCACTCTTAGCTTTCAAACGAGCTATCGCACGACAAAATCCGTCCACTGGAAGCCAAAATCGAAGCAAGCTGTCCAGGGGGGGGAGGTCAGTGAAATTTGATGAAAAATGTTTTGGTGGCGGTCCCAGGTCGAAATTCCACACTTTGGAAAATTTTCAAAATTTTACCCATACAAAGTCACTCTGACACTTAGGATTTTTTCAGGTGAGCGAGCTCCGACCTAAAATCTTGTAACCGCTCTAACTTGTGAACGGCTGGTCCGATTGACTCGCAACAAAAAATGTTGTCGAGCAGTTTTTTCTCCTCTTTCAAACGAGTAGCTGTAAGACAAAATCCGTCCACTAGAACCAAAGTTAGAAGATTGCTGTCGGGGGGGGGGGGTCAGTGAAATTTGATGAAAAATGTTTTGGTGACGGTCCCAGGTCGAAATTCCACACTTTGGAAAATTTTCAAAATTTTACCCATACAAAGTCACTCTGACACTTAGGATTTTTTCAGGTGAGCGAGCTCCGACCTAAAATCTTGTAACCGCTCTAACTTGTGAACGGCTGGTCCGATTGACTCGCAACAAAAAATGTTGTCGAGCAGTTTTTTCTCCTCTTTCAAACGAGTAGCTGTAAGACAAAATCCGTCCACTAGAACCAAAGTTAGAAGATTGCTGTCGGGGGGGGGGGTCAGTGAAATTTGATGAAAAATGTTTTGGTGACGGTCCCAGGTCGAAATTCCACACTTTGGAAAATTTTCAAAATTTTACCCATACAAAGTCACTCTGACACTTAGGATTTTTTCAGGTGAGCGAGCTCCGACCTAAAATCTTGTAACCGCTCTAACTTGTGAACGGCTGGTCCGATTGACTCGCAACAAAAAATGTTGTCGAGCAGTTTTTTCTCCTCTTTCAAACGAGTAGCTGTAAGACAAAATCCGTCCACTAGAACCAAAGTTAGAAGATTGCTGTCGGGGGGGGGGTCAGTGAAATTTGATGAAAAATGTTTTGGTGACGGTCCCAGGTCGAAATTCCACACTTTGGAAAATTTTCAAAATTTTACCCATACAAAGTCACTCTGACACTTAGGATTTTTTCAGGTGAGCGAGCTCCGACCTAAAATCTTGTAACCGCTCTAACTTGTGAACGGCTGGTCCGATTGACTCGCAACAAAAAATGTTGTCGAGCAGTTTTTTCTCCTCTTTCAAACGAGTAGCTGTAAGACAAAATCCGTCCACTAGAACCAAAGTTAGAAGATTGCTGTCTGGGGGGGGGGGTCAGTGAAATTTGATGAAAAATGTTTTGGTGACGTCCCAGGTCGAAATTCCACACTTTGGAAAATTTTCAAAATTTTACCCATACAAAGTCACTCTGACACTTAGGATTTTTTCAGGTGAGCGAGCTCCGACCTAAAATCTTGTAACCGCTCTAACTTGTGAACGGCTGGTCCGATTGACTCGCAACAAAAAATGTTGTCGAGCAGTTTTTTCTCCTCTTTCAAACGAGTAGCTGTAAGACAAAATCCGTCCACTAGAACCAAAGTTAGAAGATTGCTGTCGGGGGGGGCGTCAGTGAAATTTGATGAAAAATGTTTTGGTGACGGTCCCAGGTCGAAATTCCACACTTTGGAAAATTTTCAAAATTTTACCCATACAAAGTCACTCTGACACTTAGGATTTTTTCAGGTGAGCGAGCTCCGACCTAAAATCTTGTAACCGCTCTAACTTTTGAACGAAGACAGATAGGAACAAGCCGATTCTTTCACTGAATTTGTCTCACTCTTAGCTTTCAAACGAGCTATCGCACGACAAAATCCGTCCACTGGAAGCAAGCTGTCCAGGGGGGGGGACGTCAGCCGAAAATTTTTTCTCTCCGATTTCGCTGGAAACATCCTTCCTAACCCAAAATTTCACGTAGATTCCGAATCTGGCCTCCGTTTTCTCATCCGATGCTTCGTTTGGGCGCTACACACCAAAACGTCCCAAATTCTAACTCTGTCGTTTTTCGAAAAATGTTGAAATTTTTTTCTCACCGATTGCCTTGAAACTCACCCTACCGATGCAGAATTTCACGCTGAATCTGAATCTGACCTCCGTTTTCTCATCCGATGCTTCGTTTGGACGCTACACACCAAAAACATCACACACTATAGCCTCAAGACTAATCCTGGCGGTCGCCCACGTCAACCTAGACGGTCGCCCACGTCAACCAGGCGGTCGGACCAACTCACCCGAGTCTCACACTCTGTCGTTGCAGAGGGGGGGGGACGTCAGCGAACATGTTGTGAACGTGGACCCACCTGGCCGGCACACCACGACAGACCACAACCTCTGTCGTTCCAGAGGGGGGGGACGCAGCGATGGCCGCCATCTTGCGCGGTCCAGAAGTGGAGTTTTGCTTACTACTGGTGTAGCATGCTTTGAGTATTTTTCTGGTTCTATTGTGTCCGATAACGATTATTGATTATTGCTCAACAAGCATTCCACTGCGCATGTCATTGAATAAAGAATTGTTGACGCGAACTGACGATTTCTTCGCTCACACATGGTTTGGGAGAGACGAGAGACACAGTTACAGCGCTATTCACAGATGGCAGTACAGCACAGATAGATGTCAGATGTGCTGTTTGGCAGCAGGTTTCTAAACATAAGTTTTTTTCCTGGGATTGGTCGACGAGTGACCATGTATTTACAATGAATATGAGATAGTTTGGATAGCTAAGTCAGTCTTGACTTTTCGTGGTCACAACACGAAAGTTTTTCTAAATTGAAAGTTTTGGACGACGCGTTCATCAGTGGGGCGTCGGTAAGTAATGAAATAGGACTGTATAATTGTATTCTAAGATTTACATATACACATGAGAGGATACAAATAATTCAAAAATGAAGATAGTCGCCCAATTCATTAATCCAAAACAATTCCCAATAACAAAAAACACCAAAATCGAAACCATGTAATAAGAACGTAATGCACGAGCGCTTTCGTGGTCTCCATTCATGTGCAAATAGGCCTATATTAAATTTGATACTTCGACAGCATTACTTATTGATGCGGATGAAAGTTATTGAAGTGCTGGTGTGCGTGAGAGACCACGAGTGCACTGTCTCATGATTGCAGGTGTCAATATAAACGATTAAATTTTATGAAAAGAAGTAAAAGATTCAAGAGTAAGCCTTATATGAATGAATGATATGAATGAAGCCTTATATGATTGAGTTATCATTCAGTGACAGAGGATGAAGTAAAGTGTACAAATAGACACTTTTCGTTGGTGCAACTGGAAATTTTAACATAGAAATTTCAGGAAAATTGTTGATATACTTTAACGAAAAGTGTCTGTTTGTACACTTTACTTCATCCTCTGTCACTGAATAATAACTCATTTGAAAGATCATGATCTGCAGATGATTTCTATAATAACCAGTTCAACAAAATACCAATTTGTGTAACTTTTATGAGCAAAAATTCGAAAAAATTGAGTCAACACCTTAAATGTCACAATTTTACCATTGGAAATACATAGGATTGTGTTATCCTCTCTATTTCTGAAAAGCAAATGATCTGATCCGGCAGACGCGAAGTTTTGCAGTAGGTTAGAGGTGTACTATGCTATGTGAAAGCTTTATGTACTACCTCGTTCCCTGCACAACTTCACGCTGGCTCCCGGACTAATACTATCGACCTCATTGAGGTAATTACTATGGTTCACAATTTGGACTCGTACATATCTCAAGCTTGACATACTTTAATGTTCTGAGCTGCATGGGCTATGTAGAAAATTATCATAGATTTGAGTCTTTTACAGATCAATATCTTCGATTTTTGATGTCATAGATTCTAGGATCAGTAACAATGCATATTACTTTTCAAATGATCAGCCCAAATCGTCTGAGGCCGACGATTTAGGCTGTCATTTGAAAGATAAATGTACGTGCATCTTCATTATTCCCCCGCAATCTTGACATCTGCATTTCAATTCTATGCATCAAATTATTTGCGCTTTGATAATTCAGTTTTCACTTGTTGTCTTTTTGCCATCGATGAGCATTAATACCATATTTTTCATCATCGTCAATTATGCAAATCGTCGCGTTTTATTTCCAAAATTCAATTTGTGTGAATTAGTCAGCAAATCATATGCTGTGACTGATAATAGATGGCTGCAAGATGTTGTATTACTAATGAACATAAAATATAAGTAACATTCAAACATTTTAGCGAATTATCATAGAAATAGAAGTTAAAAATTGCAATCCTAACGACAATGGTTATATTTAACCATAGAACTTTATTATGCTATAGCTTACCACCGCTCCATTTAGGATCAGCCACTCCGGTTACTGTTTTCATGGTATTGAGCTTGTATGCCACCAGCCTAAGGTGGATGGCTCAAAGGCGGTGGACATCATATTCACATGATAGGCCAACAGAATGTGCATGAATATAGAAAAGGATAAAAATGACTCGGATCTTCTGAATTATGCTTTGAGAGGAATTCTAAGCAGTAATGATGATTCACTGATTAGGATCACTATACTATTACCATTTATGATGACGGTATTCTAGTTTTTACTTTTTGTGTAGGCCGGATGATCAATTCGCTTTTGTAGAACGTATTGTCTTTGATAGAAAAACCAAGGAGGAGCTAAAGTTGTCGAACAATCAGACCTAATTGTAAATAATTTTGAACAATGAAAAATTGATCTTTTATAAATTGGTTTATGGCCAACTGCAACTAAATTTTACTAACGGAGTAAGCGCTGCCAATAGACCATCAATTTACAAATTATGAACTTTTAACTGCTCAAAATTATTACAAATGAGAACCCTCAAAGAATAGCTGTTAATAGCCATTTACACAGATGTTTTTATGAAGATTTGCAAAAATTGTTATCGTTGATAGATATCTCGAGTTACCCATTCAGTTTTGAAGTTTCGTAGCGCTCTCTCACCAACACTAGTGTTAATACAGCTTTGTTAATTTTTATATCGTCTGTTTTGTACATGTATCAGATTTAGAGTCACGATTTTATTATCAAGACTACTTTATATAGTCACGACTTTATAAGACTGCGCATTATTGTCAAGCTTGTGTCAGTTAGCACACCTTTGTTATCTTGCTACTCTTGCTGTACCAGATTGTGCAATTAAGAACATGTTATTCTAGATTTTGAATTCTTTTAGAATTTCAAAAATTTTTAAAAATTTTTAAAGATTTTTAAAATTTTTACATGCCTTGGTACTGAACGATAGCGAAAGGCTTGGTTTTTAGGTTCTATCATGGCTTTATATTGAGAGTTAATAGTTAGAGTGAAAGTACGGAGATCACCACACAACGACTGGATTATGAAAGGCAAATGAGAGGACGCTCTTAATGCATTCCCACATATTCTGGATGAATCGTGGTAAACAAAAGGAAACTTACTGGCATGCCTGGATTTTGTAAGGCGCAATGGGAATCCGCTAATTATGCTTATTGGGTCATTAATGGCGTCCTTGGTTAATTCCTGGTAAATAGCTGGATGTCCGTATAATGACTGGGGTTTTCGTGGCTAATTCATGGCGAGTGATGATAAATGGCTGGGTAATTCCTGGTATTTTAGTGGGGAATGACTGGATGTTCACTGGTATGCCCGTATAATGACTTGCAAGGCATCGTGGCTGATTCATGGCGAATGACGAGAGATGGCTGGGTAATTCGTGGCGTTTTAATGGGGAATGACCGGCTAGTTCATGGCTGATCAATGGCATTTGTGTCATTCCCATTCATGGGCCATTAATGGCTATGCCATTAATCCATTATGGCCCAGGAATTTTTTTTGACTGGGCTATTATTTTACAGGACGCGCGTTTAATATCTCACATAACATTCGATGAGAGCATTGCAACTTGACGATGACAATATAGAATTAAAATGGAAGTGACAATAGCAAAAAGAAAGTAAAAAACAACTTTATTTACAGAACCGAATAAAAGATTGGCTAAAACGTCGCAGCTTGATTAGGGTGGCAACAATGCTGCTGATGAATGACGGATATTTGCAAAAGTCGATCTAGGAACAAATAGTGTGCGAAGTGGATGGGACGTTGATTTAACAATTTTTTCAAAAATTTTCAAGCAACAATTCTGTCCGCAGTGCCCAAAAGACAGCTCTCACGGTTAGGTGGGTTGCCGATAGCTCGGAAACTCTCTTTTCAACTCTCACCAACTCATTAAGCAAATAATTAGGAGAGCTCTACGCAAATCTCGGAGAATATGTATTGTCCTAGAGGCGGTTTTTACAACACAATTAAATAATAATTAATGTATTCATTCCATTTATGATTGTTGCAAAAAGTTACACCCAGGAAAGAGAAAGACTGCACGACGTAGCAATGAGGTGGATGACAGAAAGATATATTTCATTACGAGGTTGCTTTTTGCAATTATATCCATTACTGTTGTTAATGGGCAAAGATATAGAAGAAGACCACTCCAATAATTTCTCCCATTCTTTCTGTAATTTATCATCTGTTGATGTACAGACAAAATGAAGAAGTAGCAATCACTTAAATTTATCAATTTTTTCAGTTACAGCTTTAATATGGCCGGGAAGGGTGGTTTAACGGCTACCATGATAGCTTGATAATATAGGCCTGGCGTGAAAAGCATCTTGATCTGTCCTGATAATTCTTTGATGTATGGTGTAAATATGTTAAAGGGTCATTTGAATTAAATGCGCTATTATTAACTTGATTGTAATTATTTCGGAACTTTGACATTTGTTCACAAATTAGGCCTGATGAATTCAGGAGTAAGGAGAGAGAGAGAGAGAGAGAGAGAGAGACCTAATTCAATTGTGACAAATAACATACGAAGTCAAAGTCGAAGTCCGGTATATATTTCCTCTCATCAATCTGAGCAAATTTTCCGAATCTATCTACTTACAGATTTTCGAAGTAAAATGACGAAGGTGACTGACGATTCATGTTTCGTGGAGTTGACACAACATTGCGGTGAATGCAGCGAGAAGCAGAAAAACAGGACTATCTCACATGCGACAAATGTGAGAAGATATTCCACTTCTCTTGCACCGGGTTACCCTGCTACGAGCTGGTCAAATATGCCAAGAAAAACCGTTATAAGCGGAACTATAGCTGTCGGGAATGTGTGAGGAACATTCATTTAATTGAATTTGAAACGGTTGCAGATGTCATCACGAAATTTGATGGCACAATTTTATTGGCGGAGCACTACAAGCGAAAGTTAGCTGAGAAAGAATGCGAAATCGAAGAACTGACAGAGAGATTCCAGAAGATACCGAAAACGTTGGATGAGCAGGAAGAAGAGATGAACAAGCTACGACACACACAACAAGATCTCCTGCTGGCTACAAGAACCTACGAAAGCGAACTCAGCAAAAGTGAAGAGAAGATCAAAGAACTGAAGCGAGACAAGAAACATCAAGAAGTGACCAACAGAAACGAAGATAACTGCGAAGAACAGCAACCGACAATCCAATGCACCCGACCAACTGAGCAGACAAGTGACGAAACGAAAGAAATGCGTAGAGAAATGGGACTCATCAAAGTTATGCTCTCAGATCTGAACAGTAAGTTGAACGACCAGCAATTTCATAACAACAGCAACAAAAACCAACAACGTGGGTGGATGAATAACAAGCGCCATCAGAACTACAACAACAACAGCAACACAAAGTGCTACCAGTGTGGGAAATATGGACACATTGCTCGGAACTGTCATTCTAGACCTTATAGAAGACCGTACTATCATCGAAGCCAAAGGTACTCATACAATAACAACTACTACCACCAAAGAAACAACAACTACAACAACAGATGGCGGTACCAACGACCAAACAATTACGCGCACCAACAACCGAACTATTATGTGCCACCTCCACCTGCAATGTATCCGAACGGGGTGACTCAATTCAGTGCTCCTTCTAACACAGCTGCAACGTATCATCCACACTCGATGCAGAATGTTTGATGCTGATACAGGAGAGGAGACAACTGTAGCTAAGTATGATACTGATTCTTGTGAAAATCATGATGAATGCAATGCCATTGAAATGTTTTATGTGAACATAAACGGGTTAACCGAAAATAAGATAAAACATACTGATCTCATGAATGATGCTGGAAACTCACAAATAATCTGTTTTGCGGAAACTCACCTTGATTTTGAGAATGAACCTATTGCCATTGATTCATATATTGCTCATCATTCATGTTGTAGAAGAAATAACATACTTGGCAGAAACGTAAAAGGTGTCTCTATATTTTTGAAAGAAAATTCAAATATCGCAAATTCTCGTAGTACAGTAATAGTATCTGAAAACGGCAACCTGCTGATAATAAAATTTTCTGATAATACGTGGAAAGATATCAATGATATATACCTTATTCTATGCTATCGAGATAACCGTGAATCTAAACACACTGATAAAAATTTCTTGAGTAGAATCAGTAAATACATATCAGACTACAAAATGAAAAATATATTAATGATCGGTGACTTGAACGGAAGAATCGGTGCGATTAATGATAACGAATTTTCAAATCTTCCTCCAAGAACATCAGATGACAAAATCGTGAACAAATTTGGTAGAGAATTAATTGAGTTTTGTAACGATGCATCTCTTGTAATCGCCAACGGAAGACTTGAAGAGGGAAAATATACATATCACAAACTACATAATGATAGCGTACATAAATCGGTCATCGATTATTTGATAGTATCAGACTCTCTCATAGAGCGAATAAAGGCCTTCGAAATAATGGAACCAAGATTGTACACGGATCACGCCCCTTTTCGCATAAAAATCATAATCAAAAAAGAAAAGAGCTTAAGAAATAAAAAACATTACTCTCAAAACAAAACTAGAAGAGCGAAGCCTTTCAAATGGACCAGCGATTGTGAAAATCAGTTTAATTTCATTGACTTCAGGCAAAATTGCAATAAATTGTTGCAAAACATAAAAGAAAATGATCTAACAGAACACGAGGTTTACAATAATTTTGTTATAAATACTAAGAAAGCAATTCAAACCATTAAAAAAAACAATCAAACAATTATCTACACCATGGATACGAGACAGCTCAGGCAACAATATAAGATAGCTGTAGATGTATGGAAAACAGATAAAAAAGAAGAAAACCTTACATCATTAATGAAAACAAAGAAAGTTTTAAATAAAGCGATGAAAAAAGAGAAAAGAAAAATACAATCATTGAAATTGAATGAATTAAAGGATGCTAAAACGAAAAATGATAACAAAAAATTTTGGCAGTTAATGAATAATAAAAAAATAAAAAATAGAAAGCGCAATAATACCCATTTATCTATTTCAGCATTCAAAAATGAATTGCTAAATAGAGACAAAAAATTGACAGATCTTAATAAAAAATTGTAAATTATAATAATGTAGATAATTTCCTCAACAGCAATATAGTGCCGAATGACGATACTTTAAACATTCGAATATCAGTTAACGAAATTACTGATGCATTAAAAAATATGGCCAATTCCAAATCTAGCGGTCCTGATCATGTTGTCTATGAAATTCTGAAAATGAATATGGATAACCCACTCCAACTAATTGATATATTATTTAATAATATTCTGAATAACGAAAATATTCCTTGGAAAATTAGTTGGATAACTCCAATTTACAAGAAAGGGGACAGAAACGACGTTAGCTCATACAGGTTTATAAATCTTTCTTCTTGCTTGGAAAAACTTTTGACAAAAATATTCAATAACCGACTAAATCAATGGATAGAGAAATATGAATTACTTCATCAATCACAAATAGGTTTCAGAAAAGATAATTCTACCATTGATTGCATATGGATCCTTAAAGAAATAATTAGAATAAGCAAAAATAATAAGACAGCATTATATCTTTGTTTCATTGATCTATCGAAGGCCTTTGATAGCATACCAAAAGATGGATTATTATATAAACTCAGTCACGTAATTCCGCGAGGGAGATTTCTGTCATTGTTGCAAAACATTCTTATGAATAAAAATTATCAAATATTATTTAATGATGAAGAAAGCAATACTTTTATGCTAAACAATGGTATTCCACAAGGAGACAGCTTATCACCGACATTATTCTGCCTTTATATGAATGATCTTCTTATAGAATTAGAAAAGAATTTAGATGCCATAGATCCCATAAGTATTATGCATACAAAATTAGCTTCACTTATTTACGCAGACGATATATTACTGATGAGCAATTCGAAAAAAGGATTAATGAAGCAAATACAAATTGTGCAAAACTATTGTGTAGAAAATTGCTTGAGCATCAACTTTGATAAAACTAAAATAATGATATATAATGACTTGAAGAATTACAGTCATGTCGAAATCAGGACAAGTGAAAGCGCTACCACAATTGAAGTAGTAAATGAATATAAATATCTCGGAGTATTTTTTTCGAAAGATGATCGAAAACAGATTAACGAGTTAGCAAAGCAAGGAAAGATCTCGGCATGTATAACAGGTAAAACAATAAAAGATTTCGGATATGTAGACGGAGATATTCTTATGAATGCATTCGAAATGTTGACAATTTCAAAAATGAAATATGGTTCGGAATTTTATTTCGATAGAAATATACAGGACCTCAACAAAATTCAAACTCAATTTTTTAAAAAGCAATATCACTTGAAACGTACAACGCCAAATTACTGCATATTTGGAGAATTTGGGGTTAAACCTATAGAATTTCACTTTTATAAAGCGGCATTAAATTATTGGTCGAAGCTAAACCATCTAAACGAAAATTTATTAACAAAAAAGATATTCAAAATCGTCAATCAAAACATAGAAGAACGTGCTTTTCATAATACTTGGGTATTTCGCATAAATAAACTGATCAGAAATCTCGCATTAGATGATATACATCAAACCATAAGTCTCAACTCAATTGCACAAACAAAAAAAATGATTAATAAAAGATTAACAGAATACTTCAGACAACAATGGATAGATATGGCAAAACATAGCAACAAAGGTTTAAATTATTTAGAGCTATGTCGTTTTGAGTGTAATACAAAAAGATATCTAAACATAACAAACAATAGCAAAGTAGTTTCAACAGTGCTTAAAATGAGAACTGGCAACCACAACCTAATCACCGAAATAGGAAGGTATAATGACAGAAAGACATATGACGAATGCATTTGTAAGAATTGTAATAATAATGAAATTGAAGATTTATTTCACTACTTCTGTTCGTGTTCAAAATATGACAGCATTAGAAACTCAATTGCTCCGTTTTTACAGACAAATAGTAAATCAGAGTTCCATCAAATCATGGATACATTAAATCATAAGGAATTAAAACTTCTTGCAAAATATATCGATGAAACAAATCTGATTAGAACAACTTGACAGTTTCATCATTAACAATAGGAACAAATATCTATGTCATAAACGAAATAATTGTACATAGATATCTATAAAATCACGGCTAAGATGCAAGTAATATGCAAGAATATTTAGCGTTGACATTAACGCACATGCAGAAACAGATCGAACGCGCCTAGATATCTACGAAAAACTATAATGAAATGTGAAGTATGCGCGAGATGTCGAGATATTGACAACTACTAATGTCGACATTGATAACAGATAAGCAACAATGCAGACACATGCTACCACGCATAGATATCAATAACAGATGTCTATCATAGAGATTTGTACGCGATTCGATTGCTATGATAAAACATCCCTCTTAACCGACACTTAGTCGAGGCATAGACATGGCCATTCATGAAAGCATTAGATCTCTATAAACGACAGAAATCGATACATGACGTCATCAATAAATACAACTCATTATCTTACACGTTCGTTCCACTTCAATACTGATTCAGTCCTAATTCAATTGTGACAAATAACATACGAAGTCAAAGTCGAAGTCCGGTATATATTTCCTCTCATCAATCTGAGCAAATTTTCCGAATCTATCTACTTACAGGTAAGTGTCAGAGATATTAATTATATAGTTATTTCAAATGTGTCATCTGTTTCAAGTATGATATCATCACTATAATTCTAACGTTAAATATTTGACAACCTAGTGATATTAGCCTGTTTTAGGTGATGATGATTTGAATTTTCACACATGCATGTCATTTTCTCAACGGACTTCGACTATCAAATAATAATAATTAATTACAAAATGAGTTGATTATGGATGGCTGTATGTGAATGTATGTCTGCACTTGGAGTAACGTAAATAAAATATAACTGTAGAAATGACCTAATGCCATGCCTTAAAAAAAACAACGAAAGACAAAATAAAAATAACAAATTTCAAAAGAACACTGTCAACAATGCTCAGTTACTAATCAAAGTTGATGCATACATTATTCAAAATTGACACTTACATTACATTAATAAAGAAACTGCAAGCTTATTTGAAAGTATCACAAATGACATCGATTTTTCATGCATTGATTTTTGAAAGTCTCCTCTCCGCTCAGCTACCGTGTATCATAATCAGTTGCCTTCGCCATGCCATTTCATCACTTCCTCCGAACATCGTTTCAGACACGGCTCATGTTGATTTTATAATAGACAACGGCAGACGTGGTGGATTTATTTTATCTTTACTCTTCATTATTCACCCATTGTCAACTTTATCCCCACATCACTCATTTTGTAATATTTCATTCATATGTTTGTGCCTAGCTGGGACAATAAACCTCTTGAGTTCTTGAGAGAGAGAGAGAGAGAGAGAGAGAGAGAGAGAGAGACATCAATGATGTCTCATCAATGATGATGAACAGCATCAATGATGTTGTTGTAATCATATAATACAATTAGGACATCACTGAACTGCTATGATTATTATTACGGTTTAGAGACTTATGATATGTGTATAATATGCTTGACCGAACTCCGTCATTAAATAATTAATAAGTGAGATGGGTAGTGAAGTTGCTGATTGAAGAAAAATTATGAAAATTAATAACTTTAACGTTGATGTCAAACATTGATTTACAATATTTTTGTATTTGACCTGATATATATATATATCAGTTCAAAATGATGCATGAAGTCTCCTCTCCTTCGTTATGCTTACTATGCTATAATGCATGCTATGTATAGCAAGATTCCATGTTGACATTATCTCACTTACGCATCATCATTATGTGCCATCTTCCGACATCATCCATCATATGTTCCTGCGTTCCAGATAGACATTTCATTATGACATTAGAACTTTGGTGATGATCACTCCACTTTCATATACATGTACTTCCTGCATTTTCCATATTACGGGTAATTTCATTCATGAAATATAAACCCTTGAATTTTGAATTTTGAATTTTGAGAGAGAGAGAGAGAGAGAAGGAGAGAGAGAGAGAGAGAGAGAAAGAGAGAGAGAGAGAAGGAGAGAGTAGAGAGAGAAAGAGGGAGAGAAGATTAGACAGCTCTCCCTCGTGCCACTCGCGCTATGGTCCGCTACTATAGTCAGGAAAAACGCAGATGCGAGGAGACCCGGGTTTCGAGGTCTTTCTCAATCCTCGAGGGTAAATTTTAATGAAATGAAATGATGAAAGGGTTATGGGTACAGAATGAGCGGAGATACATGAAATGTGATCAGAAGACTATTATTTACAATTATGGATTGAAGGGTTCAGTGTACAGGCTTATGCTGAATGACAAATGGATCGATGAATTGATTGACATGGATTAACAGATTGAGTGATGAAGCTAAGTGGCAACCTTAGTTAGGCCTATGTGACAATAGTTGTTTGAGATTTCTATGTTTAGTAAAGACTCTAGTAGTTTTAGTAATTCCTGAACAAATGCCATGAATTGTATCAGCAACGCGATCGGAACAATGACTAAGTGGTAGGATCAATTTAGTTTCATTTGATGTATTAACATTTAACGCGATATTCAAGCCAATGTTAACAGTGTCTAATCTATTGATCCAGACATTTTCTCTGTGAAGTCTTTTAATTTCGTTTTTGCAAATTTCTAGACCGCAGAAATGGAAATTATCAATTGAACAGGGTGGAATGTTAAAATGCTCAGCTGGGCTTGAGTAAGTAATATTTTTGTTGCGAATGGCTGAAATATGATCAAGGATCCTACGCATCAAAGGTCTGGAAGTCTGCCCAACATACCGAATATTGCAATTTGAACAACTTATTAAATAAATTACACCAGATGTTTTGCAATCTAAATTGTGGACTATAGGATACATGATATTAGTATTTGAATTAACTGTATCGACGTTGCTTGAAAACTGGCAAACTTTGCATGTTGCAGTAGAACAGGGCTTGAAACCTGGATTCCAACTAATTTTTTGATTAGTATTGGTAAGCACTGATTTAGTTGTTTGTCTCAAGAAAGATCTAGAATAATTCTGGCTACGCCAGACAGGTTTAACTAATTTCAAAGTATTCTGAAAGTCGTCTTTAGTTGACGAGTGGGTTGCAAATCTATAAATTTGACTATAAATAACACCCTTGAAAGTGTGTCTAGGGTGATAGCTCGTCTTGTTTAAGATGAGGTGAGAATCTGTTTCTTTGAAAGAAGTACGGTACCTGAGGGTGTTGTCAAATTTATATATTTCAAGGTCCAGAAATTGAATTTTATCAGTACCGATGTTGGCGGAAACTTTTATGTTATTATGTTGCGTATTTAAATACTTAACGAATTCAAGAAATTCATCTTTGTTACCAGGCCAGATACCAAAGATGTCGTCCTGAAAACGGATCCAGAGAAAAGGCTTAACGTGATATGATTTTAAGGCATTTGACTCCCAAAAATTCATGAAAATGTTGCAAAAAGATCCTGAAAATGCTCTCCCATACTGGCCCCACAAGTTTGAAGCCAGTATGTGGAATTGTATTGGAAATCATTGTTATTTAGCAGTAATTTCAATAAAGTTTAAATTGTCAAGTCAGGTCTAGATCTGTCAGGCTTACGTATGAAAATGTCAGATATGATTTCAAGTGTTTGATCAACCGGTACTTTTGTGTATAGGGATTCTACATCGAGAGTAAAGAGGAGGCTGTTATTCGGAGAAATGGTCTGCCCTAATATTGCTATTACATGGTTCGAGTCCAATAAATACGAAAAAGAGTCTTGGGCTATAGGTTTTAGAAAATAGTCTAGAAAGGATGCGACATTCCGGCTAACAGAATTGACATCGGATACAATGGGCCTCCCTGGGGGCATGTCGTCGTAAGGCCAAACGGGTTTGTGAAATTTTGGTAAGATATTGAATGTTCTATCTGAAGGATCTACATTTGGCATCAAAAAATCAAATTCTTTTTTGCTTATCATTTTTTTACTTTCTAAATGTTTAAGACATTGTTTGATTCTCTGGTCAAGCCTTGTTGTCAAAGGCGTAAAAATTTCTACATAATTAGAGTCGTTGAGTTGTCTCAATGCTTCTCTGTCATATGCGTTTTTAGAAACAATAGTCCATCGCTGACCCTTATCGGCCGGTCGTATAACTACCTCGGCTTGGTTTAGTCTCTCAATTTCAGATAGCTCATTAGGACACAAATTGACAGGAGGATAGCATGTTTTGCAATTATCAAGAATCGAATCAACCGCTGAAAAAATAATTTTGGACTTTTCTAATATATTTGGAGGTACTAGTTCTTTAGGGGGCCATTTATTAGATTTAGTGGTACCGAATCGGTTATTAAATTTGGATTTGCTCTTTGGTTTAGATATATAAGAAAATTGCCAGTGTAATTTACGAACATAATCTTGAACGTTTAATTTTATTTTTTTGTGAGGACAAATTTTGGGGGTTGGTATAAATGTTGGGGTTTTAGAAAGCAATTTGTAAGTATAGAAATTAGGTTGAAAATTTCTATCGAGAATAATAGGCCTAGTATTCGACATCATGCTGCCACTTAGCTTGAACGCGAACTCAAAAAAGTGTCAAAAATACGACTGAGTGACAATTTAGTGCTTGGTGAAAAAACATTATTATCAACAATGAAAGGATCAGGAGGCATAATTGAGACACATTCATCTTTACATTGGTTACGAATATAATCATTTAATGCCTGTACATTGGATTTTTCGGTTTCTGAGAAATTATCAGCAATGCCTCCCAAAACAAAAAAGCGGTTGGCATTAGGATACTTCTCCTTGAGGAGAGTAATGAGGGATTTCACACATTTTGTATTAGTTATGGGATATTTTTGTAATCCAAGGTGCTGATGCAAAAAATGATGTTTTTTATTTTGTCCTGTTTCTTGCTTAATTGGCTAAGCACAGTTTTCCAATGGTGCAATTTCCCATTATCATGGGAACAAATAGTAGCATTTGCATTACTGTAAAACCTTATATTATGGTCACCAATTATGAGAGTTTCACTACTGGATGACTCACTCACAACGTCCTCAAGGTTTGGCATGGAATTAGATCGCTGCCTCAAGCGTTCAGGTGGAATGACACTGCCGAAAATGTCTAATTGCCTTTTCCTTGATGGTCTGACAGTGAGAGAGAGAGAGAAGGAGAGAGAGAGAGAGAGAGAGAGAGAGAGAGAGAGAGAGAGAGAGAGAGAGAGAGGGAGAGAGAGAGAGAGAGAGAGAGAGAGAGAGAGAGAGAGAGAGAGAGAGAGAGAGAGAGAGAGAGAGAGAAGGAGAGAGAGAAGGAGAGAGAAGGAGAGAGAAGGAGAGAGAAGGAGAGAGAAGGAGAGAGAAGGAGAGAGAAGGAGAGAGAGAGAGATATTAACATCAATTTTGTGATGCATTCGCTTTTTGAAAATTGTACTGACTACTGATGTGCTTTGTTCTCATACTCAGCCAGATTACTTGATCATTTCCACATTCAGATAGGCACTCTCCTTTTCTACTTCCGTTTTGACCTTACTCGTTGTTTTCGAGTATAGTTGCAGGAGTACAGTGCAGCTACTTCGAGTGTACCTGCCAGATTTATTATAATTATGTATCATCTCAAATATTTTTCTTAATTTGCTTGTCAAAGAATCTTCACACATTAGATATACTCAATAAATTAAAATAAGTAGTGTCTTTACGCGTGAATATCTGCTAGCATAGTTAAGACGAAGTAACTATTTGGATTTGCGCTAGATAGCCTCTGTCGCTGTTCAAATTTCAGCAATCTATCGATGCTTTTGCCCTACATCAATAAGCATTGTGGTTGTTAAGTCTACATACACATGCAATTTCATTCAAATGTTTGTTTTACCATTATCATTGTTCAAATTTGAGCTTCATTCTCTTTTGCTAGACAATCGCATTCTTTATGCTACATATAATTTGTTTAGTTTCTTAATTTTTGCTCTACATAACCAATCTGTCGCTGTAAAACCTTTTAAATTTCATCATATCGTGTCGATTTTGTGTTTAGAAAGTCAAGAAACAATGGTTGACGAATCAGAATCAATGGGAAGGCGAATGCATCTAGCTCGAGTTTGCGACATGATTGTTACAATTTGTCAATCAGTTGTCACATGTTGTGCCATTCAGTAGACAAGAATACCTTGGTAGAAGTGTTGGATTGCAATAAGTGCAATGCTTCGAGCTTCAGTCTTTCATTCTGCCTCAGTGATGCCATCAATAAGACGCATGTTCATGTTTGTTCTTTTCTATTATAAATCGCACCGTTTTTGAGAGTATGAAATTTAAAACAGCGTTCTGGCTGTTTTCATGTAAACACTTTAGATTAGTAAACTGACTTTCTTGCAGTAATCCTGTTCAAGCGAGTTGCGCAGATTTTTTATAGTTATCAAGAGAGGGAGTTGGTGTTGACTTCTTTTTGTCTGTTATACAGTCTTCATGACTTCAATTGATAAACATGAAATAACTGTCCACTGCATGAATGGTAAACTGAGACTAATTGGTTTTTATTCATTTTTTATCTAGAGTAAGCGTCGATGGTTCATTTAGTGAGCTGTGTGTACACACGTAAAGCTTAGCCTATAAATCTGGCAATTAAGCTTGATTGGAATTTCAAATGCATGCATCTCGTCCTAGGCCACGATCGGACTAAAACTCGACTAAGAAGTTTTTACCAGACTCAATCTCGACTCAAAACTGGCTCGAACACAGTCCTGATAAGTCCATCATAGCCTATAAAATTCACGTAATTGACCAAATTGAACAAGCGACGAAGATCAAGTTCCCTTTTCGTGTTGTTGAACATCGAGGTAATGGAAGACAAGTCCACATGGTATTCGTGCGGAACTGTTCACGTGGAAAAGAGGATGAAAATTAATCTATGTAAATTCCACGTGATTCGTGTGGAACTGTCCACGTGGAAAAAAAGTAGTCACTAGATTTTTGTGTGCGTCGCAGCGTCGTTTTCCTAATCAACATCACATTCAAAACATATCAGCAGTCATCTAACATAGAGAAGAATTCTACTTTCATATACACGTAGAAGGCATAGATTATGACCGTTTAATCTCCAGTCAAAGAAAACTAGATTGCTGAAATAAAACTAAAGTGATACTCGCTTAGTTTTGAGTTTTTGTGACAGTGGAACTTAAGAAACGTAAGTTGACATACTTATATCCCACTTTCGAAAACCTAGTAAAACTTTAGTTTCTCAACTCGAAAAATAATTAGTTTTAGCCATCGCTTTCTTATTCAACATTATGCAATTTGCCATATGCCATATACAAAACTGATCGTGATAATTACGCAAAGTAAAAGAAAATTCGAAGAGCAAAACCACGAAAATATATAGACTAATAGAAATCATGTGTACGTATTATCTCTGAATGGGAATCACAAATTGAATTTCCAAGCTCTTATTTACAACTATTCATTCAGCTTAGATTTTCAGGCACTTGATATCATTTCAAGAGAATCACAGCTGAGCCTCCTTCGATCGAGTCTGCATTGTCCCATGCAGTGTTCGAGTATCTTTGACGAAATTTCACAATCACAGGCGTTTAAATTTGTCGCACATTTTGTACTCAATGCTCTAATTCTGTTACAAGAGTTGGGTGAAAGCCGTTTTTTGGTATCGGTAACTCATTTCCACAAATTATGCTGAGAATTAGGAGAGGGATACTTTATTTTATGTGAACGAGATAATAATTGAGAATCTTTCAAAAATACTCATCAATAGGCCTACTCATCCCATTCAAAACAAACAGTCAAGCATGTTGAGAATTTGTGCACTTTTTACTTTGTAATCGAATTGACCTAATTAACTCGATCATGTAATTACAATTAAAACGATGGATAATAAATGATAGAATGATGATTAAATGGTGCAGCATACTTCTCTGATGCATTAGTGGATCTGATCTAAGTTATGATGCTCTTATGATACGAAATAACCTAAAGATCTTGCAAAAAACAATGGAACTAGATTCCTCAGATATTAACTGGCTGTTTAATTTACTGGATATTTCATAGTATTCAGAATGTTCCAGTGATAAAATCAATGGAACCCATACTAAATAATGGGACGTGTATGTAATGCATTTGCGTCACGATGCTTTCTTGTCACAAAGGATTTTCAGCAAAGAATCATGCATTAATATACATCACAGAAAACCGTGCATTTGCTCCACTACTGTCTAGCAGCATTTCTAGTATTTCAAGTTATCAAGACCTGTGTGCCAAATTATGCTCATTGATCCTACGCAGATACTTATTACATGCATAAAGGCTATTGACTACACAGGTGACATGCCACGCGTAGTTCACGCGCAATTACGGCCCCCAAACATCCGTGGTTAAGGACATTCTATTCTTCTACCCGCGTACATACGCGCTGCACTAAGAGTCAGAAACCACTTGATCTGATGAAACATGGGGAATGTTTATAAATACGCGCGGGCCAGCGTTTATAGTTTGCACGTCGTCTACGGTTGTCTGCGCTGCCGCTTGAACCACGGATGAACCGCTAAGCATGTTCTGTCTTCCCTGAGCATGAAATTGATCGAGGTCCTATCACATTGTTTAGCCTCTGATACATGCAGACACATGAGACGCAAAGTCTATGTAACAGGACTGTCAACTATACTAACTTATATAATGCAGCAATGTCCCGCATAGCCACGGAAGTTTGGGGTCATGTGTAACTACGCGTGATTGAGCGTGGCATTTCACCTAGTGGTAAGTCATCGGCATACTTTATAGAAACTAGAAGAGTTCTCACACATAGGAGACAGGTCATCAACAGCCAGGGTACTGTGGCCGAGAACACTTCCCTGAGGCACCCCACTTGGACAATTCATCCAATCAGAATAAGTTATAGAGCTCTTGAGGGAAGTTGCATGCGATCCTCCAAAAAACTAGTAACCGAGTGGATGATACGAGGCTGAAGGGAGAAATTTCGACATGTTTAACGGTTATCCGGGCTTGGGGTACAGTGTACCCCAAAACGTTTTTTGAACTGCCGCCAAGCGAAGAGAACAATGATTTCTAATTCCAAATTTCGTGACTTTTCCTAACTTTTATAAAGCTAAGTATTTGTGGTAGTTTTTGTATTTTTGTTTGAATAGCTTCAGAGATATTTGATCATACTAGCTAAACGGGCAAATGGGGTACAGTGTACCCCAATGACAAACATAAACAAATGAGCTTTATAAGTAGCAAAATTACAAAAGATGATTATTTACATAATCTTTAGAACTAAATACTGCTTTCTCATTATACTTATAATTGAAATATAAGTACTAAAATAAATCTGAAAATAATATTTCTTTCATTTGTTTATTTGATCTAAATCCCATTTGAATATATTCAAGTATGGATCTTGAAATTGCGTTAGTTTTATCTTGGTTTCAATTCTAATCAGTTGTTATCACAGGGTTATAGTTTACATTTCAACTTGGTTTTCCTATCTTGGGAGAGTGCTTGGTAAGTGTTTCTGTTATCATACGTGAGGCTTATGATAGTGTCTATATATCATATTATATATATAAACTATTTAGAGTAGGCTTACCGGTAGTAAACACAACTATCTTATAGCTAATATTTCAAACGAAAAGTGCGATGAATGTATATAGTTACTGTTTGTATAGTAGTTATTGTATTGAGGCAAAAAAATATTGAGGTTGTTTTGATATCACGTCAAAAGGAATTCGAACCCTAGTCTGAGGAGCGTAACCCCAATTTCCGACACCGTAGCCACTAGGCCACTGACTCACAACAGAAGTAGTCCTTTTCTATATATAACCTTTTTTGTTCTACCGATTTCTCATTTTCAGTTGATATCTTACATTGTTATTTCCTCTTTAGATCCGAAATGGCGAGATCGAACAGAGCTGCCAAGAATATCGCCTTGACACTTCTACAAGGGCATGTCTCAGAAGACGATGATTGCGATATCGGTGAAATTGCAGAATTTACTGAAGAAGCCGAAATATTGATGTCCGAGGATTGCGTTATGTCAGATGATGATGTAATGGAGCGAAGTATGTTGGTCAATATGTCGGCTGATGATAGCTCAGATTCTGAAAACGATTGCAGTAGTGATGATGAGATACCGCCTTTGCGATCCCGAATAGGCTCAGGTGATACTTCAAACCCTGGCTTAGTTTCACGATCTGGTCGAGTGTGGAGTGCAGATGCCCCTGGTGTACAAGGTCGTCGACAACATCAAAATATAATGAGAAAGCCAGCGGGCGAAGTGAAGCGAGGATTACATCCTAAATCAAAATCTGAGGCGTTTTTTATGTTCACAGAAGATATAATTCTCACGGCTCTTAGATACAGCAACGTGTATGGAAGAATGTTAGTAGTGAAATGGAATAGAGATAATCCAAGCAATCAACGGAAATTTGTACTTATTACAAAAGAAGAAATGTTTGCCTTTATCGGATTACACCTCTTTATGGCAGCATATCGTGATAATTATTAACAGTCGACGGAAAATATGTGGAGTGTTATCCATGGCCATCCAGTTTACAAAGCCACCATGTCAGAAAAGCGTTTCAAATTTATCAAACGATGCTTTAGAGTCGACGATCCCATGCGGAGAAACAGAGAAGATAAACTGGCACCAGTAAGAGACGTATTTGAGGATTTCTTGAGAAAGAGTATTTCATTTGTAAATCCCCCATGTTTTCATGTGTGGATGAGCAACTTTTAGAGTTTCACGGGAATTTTAGTTTTCAGGCAATACATTGCCAGTTAAGCCCGGAAAATTTGGACTAAAAATTTTCTGGTTAATGAATTCGGATGGGACTTACATTTATAACGGTATTCCATACATTGGTGGTGGAACTCTTTCAAATGAATAAGATAAGATAAGATAAGATAAGATAAGATAAGATAAGATAAACTTTATTGACTCACATGCACAAAGTGATTCGGTGAGAGCGTACAATTAAAGACAGAACATAGAAGACAAGATATATACGTAAAGAAATCTCATATCTCATGGCAATATTTAATGAAGGACTCTCCGAGCCGTTTCGTCCTTGTTTTGGGTGGTCTGAGGGTGGATTTATCTCTGGTTCTGCGACATTGTCGCTGAAGGAACATGTCTCTCAGAGGATGAAGTTCATCAGATTCAATTTTTGAAAAGAGCCTGAAACACGTCCGATCGGCCACAGTCGTGATGGGCTGAAACGTCACATCATCCTTGCCAATAATCCGAGATACCCGTCGTTCGAGGAGTACGAATTTATCTTTCAGTTGCTTTGTCAAATTGCAGAAGGCTGGGTATGCGTACAAAAGTATAGATCTAATGAACGCGGCGTATGCTTGACAAATGACAGTTGGTGGACAGTTGCCTCTGCGTAAGTTCCTCACGATGTAAATCCGTTGGCAAGCTTTAGTAATTACTTTATTGACATGAGTTGACCACTTCAAATCCGGGGTGATAGATAAGCCGAGAAGAGTCAGCTCTGAAGCTGAAGGTATGGCAAAGCCCTCAGCAGAGATCACCGGATGCACATCAAAGTTCCTTTTCGTAACAATGTCAAGAATCTTGCTTTTAGAGATGTTGATAGGAAGACGATTTCGTGAAGACCATGTGACGCAATTATTCCACTCATCCTGCAGCCTGTCATCTTCATATTTGCGAATACAATGAATTAGACTGATGTCGTCCGCATATTTGATGACAGCAGTGTTATCCAGAACTGGTTGGAAGCTGTCAACTACCATGGAGAAGAGAATCGGGCCCATGATACTTCCCTGTGGAACGCCGCTTGTGATTCGTCTCCATTCCGAAGTAATGTTATTCCATTTGACACGCATAAAGCGATTTTCTAAGAAGCTGATCAACACGTTAGTCGTCTGTTGTGGCAATCCGAACCTTTCAGCCGCTGAAATGATGATGTTATGAGGGGCTTTGTCAAACGCCTTTGACAGATCGATTGATAATATCCTCACCGCACCAGGAGAATCAAGGAACTCGAAAACACGATGCATAAGAAGTGTCAGGGCATTAACCGCACCAGTGCCTGGACCGGGAAAGTAAGCAAATTGCGCAGAATTAAACTTTCCATGTAGATGAGGAAGAAGCAACTTGCGCACAATAAGTTTTTCAAAAACTTTGGATAAGGTGGAGCATAGGGATATTGGACGATATTCACTCACTAATTTAGGTTTGCTGATTTTTGGGATGGGTACAATTTCAGCATATTTGAAATGAGAAGGAAACAAGCTGGCAGATATGCATCTGTTGAATAGTTCCGTAATACCGCAAGTCAATAAATGAGAAAAGTCGCGGTAAACCCAGAACGGGATTCCATCAAACCCAATACCTCTCCGCTTGAGCTGACTTATTTGGTGATAAACATCGAGAATAGAAAATGTATCCAATTCCTCGATGACAAGCAATTTGCTTGGTAGAGGTGTATCTGAAGATTGTAAGGTCGAAACGAAGTAATCACTGAAATCATTCGCAGTAAATGACGACGAAGTGGAAGAAATATTAAGGTTAACACTTGATGCATGTCTGCCAATGTACTTTACGGAAGACCACCCTAGATGCCCGTTTTTGGATAAAACATGCATGATGCATGTATCATGGATAAATCCTATCAAGAAATTTCATTCCTTATTAAATAAAATGGTCTATTTTGGTGTAGATATAACTATATTAATAATATTTAGCATTGTAAAGAGTGGGAAATGTATATAAAAATTACTCAGAATAGTAATTTGGAATTGTACATGGTAAAAACATCGATGATCCATGTACGTGGATAAAATACATAATTAAAAGAGCGTTTCCTGTAGAGAAGAATTGTCCATTTGAGTTAGATACCGACTTTACTAATAATATTGATGCTGTAAGAAGTAACAAATGCATTTAAATTACTCAAAGAATCGCTCATGGATAAAACATCGATGATCCATGGATATCGACATGTGAAACATGTAGGGCCTATACGACATATGAAATATGCATGTCTACTATTATTTCGAGTGTTTTATATATGCCCTTTATATTTGATGAAATGGTGGGTATAATTAAGATATTCAGGTGACTTCATCGCTTCTCTCTTTCTCACTCACTCACTCGTTCCTCTTTTCTTCCTCTTCTTCTACTCATTTTTCATCATCTTTCACATTCGCTACATGTACATTGTAGCTTCAATGGCAATAACATCAGTCAATGCTGACGAACAGGTCAACAATATTAGGTCTACACATGACATATTTTTTCAATATTAAGCAATTCTATCGGCACACATTTTTCTTCTCAAATTGAAACATTTATTGAAGTTTCTAAGTTCCACACCGTGCCCATCAGCAAGTCGACTTTGATCAGTTTGCTCGTGTGATCGCTAAATTACTTAGCTAGTAATTTGCAAAACTTATGATATTAAATCAGCATGTAACTGAAAGAAACAATTGCATAAGTATCTCGCTCAGTCTGCGTAATCGTATCTCGATTCTATAACTTTCCGTCACTATATTAAGGAAATTCGCCACGCGCACGCAGCTGAGGAAGTTCGGTCACATTGTTGGCAGCCTGATCGTGGCCGCATTCGCGAGCCATGAGCGGTCGATAATATTCTCTCGCTGGGAACTGTTGATACCTGTGACTCAGCGTCCCTGCTTAATAATTATTGTCCGCCCATCACGTGGGACCATAGAATTAAATATTTTGTTTATCTGCTTCGGTTTGCTAGAAGCGTGATTAATACGAAATGGACGGCACATTGAGGAGCCTATTAGGTGGCCAAAAAGGAATTCCTAATACCTTACAGAGATAGGAAAAAAGTCGTGCGTCGCTTGCGGATTAATGTGAGTTCCAGCGAAGTGCTTCGATTGCCAAAATTCCTTCAGATTCGAAGAATTCAGATCATTGCCCACAAGTTTTCTCCATAATGTTGACCCTTCCGATCATTATTAAAGAAAGTAGCAGGCGTACGAAAATTAGTTCACTTGATGTTTTCACATCCTCTCCTCGGCATTGCTCACTGTATAGTGCATACATTGAATCGAAGCCAGGCATCGATGTGTGTTTTGGTGTGCGCGAAGTGATATCACAGCACGCACGCATCTCTCACTGGCTCTGTTGTCCTTTGCTGACAGCTTATTGTTTGCCATTTCCAATAGCAAGCGATACACGAATTTTCCATTCGAGAAGGAGCAAGTTGTCTAATTCTGTGCCATTTCGATATAAGGTTACATATAACTCTTCCTTTCTAGGAAACCGAAGCGCGCGCAGATGAATCTAGTTCTGTGCGTGGGACAGAAAGCTGCCCAAGTTGTGCGCTCTTCGTTCTCGTGAACCCGTGTTAACTGCTTAATATTACAAAAGTCAGCGCATCAAGAGGATATTCTACTTACACACCTTTATTTATTCAACGTCTACGTTTTTTCATTATCTTACTTAGTTTTCATGCACAACATGGAGCACAATTCAAAATGAACACTCGCATGTAGTCAGTGAGTTCTTCCACTCAATGAAGCCATCAAGTTCCTTTGATTTGTGCATCAGAATTAAAAATTCATCACTTGGATCAAACCGCAGAAAAAGGGTAAGCTTCTAAATGTTTCCAAATTTATTTTGTCAACTTACAGCATTTAACTGCAAGTCTAGGTACATGTATTTGGAAATCCCGAAAACAAAATCAAAGGAAAGATTTGGTCATATGATACAATCGATAAATCAAAAGTTGGTTTATTGACCATGAACACGTAGAGACATTTCTATGACTGTGCTGCTATCTCTGCTATTAATTTTGCAAATACTAGAAAGCTACTAGCGTCACAGTTAATTTAATTTACTGGCAACAACAAAATATCTCAATTCCTCTCGGTTCCTCTTAGCAGCACATTTTGGGAATCCTTTATTTATACATAAATATCATAACTATCAAGAACTCCTAAAATGTGCTGCTAAGAGGAATTCTTGGCATATTGAATTCAAAGTGAATAAGTCTTGGGCATGTGACATCATTTGTGTGATAGAAAACCCAAGACCTATTCACTTTGAATTCAACATGAGAATGTGCATGCATATCAGTTTTCACGACGACGTTTCTCGTTGAAAAATCGATCTAAAGTTGATTCTGTCGTGAAAAGAATCATAATCAAATGGTAATATATTGAAATGGTAATACACTGCTTTTAAATTCGTAATTTCTGATTGCTTTGAAAATAGCACAAAAATCTGGGCATGTTGAGACAAAATAGTTGCATGCTAGAAACTATGAGTATGAAAGAACTTAATTAACGCATTAAAACCATTTCAATTTAGCACTTCAATAGTAGGCTATACTTGTGCTATGGCATCAATATTTGGATGACAAATAATTGAAAAAAAATTGAAACAATTGAACATGGTATAAGGCATAAAAAATCTATTCCAGGACTACAAAAAGTTTAGATGGAGAATATTTTTATCAATGCGGACAAACTATTGAGCTATTCGATATCTGCTTAAGTTATACAATTTAATCTTGTTTCTGAAAAATGGATTCATCAAGGAAGCTTGTTTAAATAGGTCACATTTCCATTTCATAAATATTGAACTGAAAACCTGTAGCTAACGCCAATGATATTCAATTAATTTTTTCAGAATCGCTACATTTTAGAAAATGATATCAATTTGATATTTCGAGTCGTTTAAGAAAAATGATCAAGCACACAAAAGGCATAGATGCTACACGACGGACTGCACACTGTAATAAAGATCAGTTATGCGTTGCAGTCCAACAATAGGTTTAGTTTTGCAAAATCAATTATTTTTCATGCCTTACGATTAATATAAAACAATCGAAGTACAAACTCATTGCCACTCTTTTATATCAATTTGTGTTTACTTATTACAAATTATGCATCGCACTTTTCATATCATCGTAGGCGTATTATGGTCACATGTTAGTTGTAGGCCCGCATGTCACCATGAATACCTGAAGAGATGCTGTCATATAAACGGTAGACAAGATGACATTATGTGTGTGTTTGCAGATTGTGATTTTAACAAAATGAAATTACATGTACGGTGTTAATATTATAGAAAATTCAAGCATTCCTGACTATCTTCATTTCACGAACGATTGACAGGCGGTCGGCAATAGGCTATACTCCGTTTTTATTTGCAGATTGCATTTTTGTAAAAACAGTTACCGGTACTTGAATATCAAAATAAAATTATTAATAGATACTACAAACATTGATTAAAAAATAATTCATAAATTGTTAATGATCACAATTCAACCACTCCTGAATATCTTCATTTGCTATCAAGATTCCTAAGAATAATATCGCTTGCCACATTGTCAGAGATGAAATGAGTCAAAAGCAGTTTTCTTAATAGTCTTTACTACAACACCTAAAATTACTATAAATAATTTCTCTTCTCAACTTTGAGTAGGCCTACCTATAGAATGTTAATTAAGATTAGTTAAGTATGATAATTCTAGCTGCTCTGCACATCAGCACAAAATTTGTCTTCTTTTTACAGGTGCTTATTGCTGAGGCTGCGCAAACTCGTCGTATCTGTGCATCAATGACTCAATACCTGACCTACGCTCGGCTGTTTTTTCGTCTTGTCTTGTGAGCTAATTAACCCCGAAATACTGGAATTATTATTTACCCATAAATCTCTCATATATCGCAACGTCCCACCGATCATCAGATTCGGACAAACGTCTTGTGGTCCAACTGAAGATGTTTTTTTCAGTGACCTCGTATCATCGCTTCAAACTTCATAGTACTGGTGATTGTTTCTCCGTTGAACTGTAAATTTTTCGTGACATCACCTCTATTCTTAAAAATGTGATGATGGACGTCGCGACGGTGTTCGACTCGAAATGACAGTGTTTCAGATGACGTGAAATACGCATTCGGACTGTGGGCATGTTTTCTGGTTGGAAGGATTTTCAAATGAAGGATGATCAAATCGGAAAGAGAAATTTTCTTTATGTTGATAACAGTGATTTTCTTCAAAAATTATCTGTATCTGATCGTTCGATGTGTGCTACTATATGAACGTCATCCTATACGGTGGTAAAACTTTGTGCATTTTCTAAATACGTATGGAAAATTTTATTTTTGAAGGATATCCATTCCTTCTGCTGTTTACTTGGGAGAGCAGGGCTCAGTTTTTTGTAATCTCTATGAATGCTATCGTACAAAGGATAATTTTAGCAAGAATAATTATTTTACCAAATGTAGGTCTAACAAATATTTTCTTACACGATTACTATTGTGCGGAAAATCAATCATTCTTGAAATTTGAATTAAGAACAAAAGAATACACTTCAATCTACAGCGTTATATTCGGTATAGCTCAAAGGGAAGAAGCGTACCGTGCCATAACATATTTGCTCCAGAAGAAAACTCATAAGCTGAATGAGTGATCAATCGTTTTTATTATGATTTCAATATCTTTCAACTAAATTTCTCAATAAACTGTCATGGCACCCTTCCGGTCGACAATGCTGCATCAAGAAAATATATAAAGAATTTTTCAGAGTAACATCTCGAATAATCGCTTGCACTGCCATTTTAATCGTTTTAAAACATTTCTAGAAAATACACTTCTCTGATAGCTTTAGAATTATGATTTGTTATTCGATCAGAGTCTTTTTTGAAAAATACCTTATTTTACTAATTACAAATAACATGTAAAAGCTCTTCTTTCTAATTTTTTATTCCATAAATTCATTAGAAATGTTTTTTGAATCGGAGATTGAAAACTGTGTTAGAGACTGATTCATTTGCGTTTCATTAATTCACGTTGTGCATGAATTTTCCTTGTGTCTTCAATACATTGCTATAAACATGATGTTGATTTTATACACGGTTATTTAATTTGCATTTGAATGTCTCTGTGACATGTGCAATTCTATATCGAAGATAATGTTATGGCCTTTGCGCCACATCTATGCTGGAGTGACTGGAATTTGCCAGGAATGTAATGAATGTATTTCAATTTGTAAAGTAAGTTCTGCATGTTCGTAAATTTTACAATGTTGTATTCATGCAACATGTAGAATTCATCACTCCACGACAAAAATATGCTATAAACTTACAATACAGATTGTACAATGATACTAGCATCCCTGGTTAATTTCATCTATTCGATGGTAAAATTATAGATGTCGCATGATTAAATCATTGATATTTCATTGACAAAACATGCATGTCTCATAGATATAACATGCATGTCTCATACATATAACATGGATGTCTCATGGATAAAACATGCATGAAAATCATGCATGGCCATGTATGGTGCATGCATGATCATGCATGAGACATGCATGATCATGTATGAAACATGCATGGTCATGCATAAATCATACATGATCATGCATGAATCATGTATGATCATGCATGGGAATATGCATGTTTTATCCAAAAACGGGCATCCAGGG